>JADRCD010207189.1:0-21123 GCA_019843815.1 Montemys delectorum
AAGGAAGGAAGGAAGGAAGGAAGGAAGGGAGAAAGGAAGGAAGGAAGGAAGGAAGGAAGGAAGGAAGGGAGAAAGGAAGGAAGGAAGGAAGGAAGGAAGGAGGGAAGGACCCAGTTATTCACAGTAGAGAGAGATGGTGATATGGGGAACCAAACCTCACTCTGTGGTGACAAACTCAAGAGACTCAATTTGCAGAAAAAGAAACCAGCATAGAGAAAAGGCAAAAATGGCTGGAGCATGGATTTGGTGTGAGACAGTGGCTTTTAAAGTCCCCGCTTGTGAAAAATTCTGCCCCTTTCCTCAAAGGCTGGCTCTCAAGAGAGTTGCAGGGGCTAGAGAGATGGCTCAGTGGTTGGGAGCAGTGGTTGCTCTTGCAGAGGACCTGAGCTCAATTCCCAGCACCCATATGGTAGCTCACAAGCATCTGTAACTCCAGATCTAACTAAGAGAATTCCTTTTCTGATTTTCATGTGAATGTGGTACAAATATCCATACACTCTAGCCAATCCCCTTTGCCCAGTCCTCATTCTACTGGTTGTGACAGTAAAGCCTCATCTAATCTTGGGGCTTGAGACCACTCCCTCTTCTTATCATAGACTCAGTCATGCAGCAGACTGCCAAGAGCTCTCAAACTTGCAAAACTGTGAGACAGGAAGGCACCAGTGGGCAACTAAAGGACAGAGGGGTCACGACCACCTCATCTTCCCGCTGCTCTGTGACTCTCTAATGGACTCTGGGCGGGCCTCCTCCTGAAATTGAACTATACTGATCATTTGTTCCTGTGACAAGAGTCTGAGGCAGCTGGTCACTAGGTCACTTTGCATCTGTAGTCAGGAAACAGAGGGTGGATGCTGGTGTTCTGCTCACAGAAAGCTTTTCATTCAGGGTCCAAGACCCCAGCCGATAGGACAATGCTGTCCACAGTCAGGGCATGGCATCTTACCTCCATTAGGCTTCTTTGGAAACATCCTCACAGATACACCCAGAGGTGTGTCTCCCAGGGGAGTCCAAATTCTGTCCAGTTTCCATGGAAGACTAAGCAGTCAGTGTCCAATGAGTCGTTGTTGAAGTGGCAGAATCTTTTAGAGTCCTGGCTCTTCTCTATAGAGCAATTCCAGTGCCCATGCTAGCCAGAGAAGTGTCCTGCTCCTATATAATATTTACCTACTTATTGCTTGGTTTTTATGTCTGTGTGGAGTACAGGCATGTGTGTGAAGGGTAGTGGGTTGATGTCAGATGTTGTTAGCTTACAGGTGCTAGGCTCCTCCCAGGACCCAGCAGCTACTGTTCACCACGTGCAGGTGGCCTGGCATAGAAAAGGACTGCTTAGCCCTCCAGTCCTCTCTCTCTGTTCCCACAAGTTCTGGGCTGGCTTCTCTTTCCCCATGTCTGTCCTTCTTTCTGTCCTTCTCTGTCCCCCCTTCACTGCCCTTATGGCTCTATCTGCCTCTACCTCTTCTCTGGGTCCTCACACCCCTCTCTTCCCCTAAATAAACCTCCCTTATACCAGGTCTGTCGCATAGCATGATTTCTCAGGGAGGCACCTGGCACGGGCCTGCCAGTTACCCTGACCAGCTGCTGTGTTATACTTCATAATGAAGAGCTCAGAGCTATTTGAGGCACCAGTCTGCTGCCCCCATCTTACTACGTGTCCTCGTGCCCTGCATTCTTGTCACATGCAGTAAATTCACCTGGCCTGCATGAGCCCCGTAAAGGCTGAGATAAAACCACTGCTTTAAAATAGCGTTAAGCCTGTACCAAGATCCTGCTATCTGTCACACTCTGGGCTGCAGAACTAACCCTCAACGTATGAATTCTTTCTTTACTGTCCCCTGAACATCTGCTTGTGGGTTTATGCTTCAAGAGGAGACTGCTCTGGACCTTTCAAGGTGGTTGTGTCAGCTCCTGAGACTGAGCGCTACTCTAGCAGGTTAGAAGTATTTTCCTGCAATGAATAAAGCTGCATTTCGTTTATTTCTGACTTCGGTGGTTGTCATGGTTTGAATATGCTTGGCCCAGAGAGTGGCATTATTTGGAAGTGTGGCTTTGTTTGAGTAGGTGTGGTCTCCTTGGAATAGGTGTGTCACTGTGGGTGTGGGCTTTAAGACCCTTGTCCTAGCTGCCTGGAAGTTAGTATTCTCCTGTTTGCCTTCAGAACAAGATCTAGAACTCTGTGCCATGCCTGCCTGGATGCTGGCATGCTCCTGCCTTGATGATAATGGACTGAACATCTGAACCTGTAAGCCAGCCCCAATGAAATTTTGTCTTTTTAAGAGTTGCATTGGTCATGGCATCTGTTCACAGCGGTCCTTTCCTCATTATTTGCCTGCCCCGTGACCCCAACAATAACGAATGTCTTTCTCAATTACTCTCCACCTTAAGTATCCAGGCAAGGTCTCTCATTTGAACCTGAAGCTATCCAGCTTGCTCGGGTTGGGGTGGGGTCATCTTCTCTCTCTTTCTTCTTCTGGGACCATAGGCTAGTTACCACAGCTGTGCAGCCAGTATCCGGTGCTGAGGATCCGAACTCTCGCCTTCATGCTTTGAGACAACAACCCTTGATATTTTCAACACAATACAAAAATTATTCTCCAGTCCTGGGTGGGTACAGTGAAACAGGTACCCAAGTTTTAAAATCGTGTAGAAACAGGTTGAAACGCATCAACAAGAAGGCAGCTGGTAGATGCCCTACATGCCCGACAGCTGTGACTTTGCATGTGTTTTATGGAGCAAAACTGTTTTCTGTTTAAGAAGAGATTTACCTTTTATTTGTCTTTTCTTTCTAGAAGCTAGTGGTGTGAGCTGCGGCATTTTTTTCACAGTTGATTGCCTCCTGGGCAAAATCCCAGAAATCTAGAGACAGTAGCTTGTGGTTCGCCCTGTGCTGTTTGAAGGCTAAGCAGCCCCTCTGGATCATCTAGGGGCTGCCATTGCTTTGTCTTAGGACAGCTTCAGTTAGTGTGTCCTACCATGCAGAGGAGGAATATGCGGGGAGGGGGACAGGAGAAGTACAGCTGGTCAGGTTGTTTCTAAAGAAAACATTTGCAAGGTGTACATACACACACACACACACACACACACACACACATACACACACACACACACACTCACACACATACACCCACACACACTCACATTGAATATGTATGTGTAGATAAATAAGAACAGTATACCCAACTACCTTCCTTGATGGTCCCTGAGAAAAGGTTTCCAGCCCCCTAAAGACAATTGGACTTGCTTCTCTTGGAAATTCCCTATTGTGCTTAAACATCTCACTCTAAATGCAGTTATAGCTTAAAATGTAAATGCCCCCTGACCCAATTCACTCCAAGGTGAATAACAAAGGTTGATCTGGAAAGACATTCCTGGCAGAATTACTTAAGATGGAAAAATATGCAAAGTTCCCAAATGCTTAGTAAGTAGGAATGAGTCACTGAATACCAATGCCTGGGCACAGGGGCAGCAAATCAAGATTTAACATACACAAATATTCAGAATATATTCTTAAGGGACAGAAGCGCAAAGTACACAAAATGGTGCTTGCTACAACATTACAATTATAGGATACATAAAAATACATGTATGAATTCCCAGATATCTAAGCACACATACGGACAAATGCATGTACGCACATGGCCCGATTCTAAGCCTCTAATGCTCCACATCTGGGCATAGATGCATCCAGATTGAAACAGGATGTGGAGCACATCCCAACATTCCCACTTCCCTTACAGAGTCAGCCTCACAGCAGCGAGCTAAGGAAGCAACTGAAGAGCCCATCAAAGGCTGGACAGATGAGGAAAAGATGGTGTATACACAGAAGGGGTGAGAGACTAGGCACTCACAAAAGCAACATTATCCCAACAACAGCAACAGTATAGTAAACGTAGAGAATATCAGAAAGACCAGAAAGGACAAATACCGCCTATGTTCACTTGTGCACGGAATCTAAAAGACTCGACTTCAGTAGAGCAGAGAACATAAGAGCAGCCACCTCAGGTAAGGATCAAAAGGTACAGAGAGTCAATGAAATGGGCTCAATTAGTGATCCGCACAGCATAGTGACTGTAGTTAAACATGGCATCGTGCGTATTTCATAGCTATGAAGACGGTAGTTTTGATATGCCTGATTGGCAGAATCAGTCATATGTGAGGTCATGGATGTGCTGATGGGTTTCTTGTCCTCCTCACCCATTCTTTCCTTGCCCCCTTTTCCCTCCAATCCCCTCTTCTTCCCATCTCCATCTTTTTCTATCGCTCCTTCCTCTTTGTCTTCCTCCTTCTCTTTCTTCCCCCACTCCTTCCTCTCCTCTCCATCTCTATCATCCTTTTGTCTCTGCTCCCCAATTCTTTTTTTCCTCCTTATTTGCTCACATTGCCTTTTGGGACTGACCTTCGTCCCCTTTAATGTCCCAGCGATACTTACCACATCCTTTTGTGTGGACCACCAAATACTGTGGCTGGGATACAGTACTTGACTCCTGTGTGGATGAGGATGCTCGTGGGGGCTGCATCATCAGCTGTAGGAAGAGCTCAGTGACCATTCAAAGCTGGGTGACATGTATTATATAAAGGTTCAACCTCTTCTCTAGTCTACCACCCCACAGAGGTAGTAGAAGAGAAAAGTTATTAGGATATGAGGAAAATGGACCTGTTCAGCAATAGTTCTTTGGGGGTGTGCTTGATCTTCTTTCTCAATGATTCAGTTCCCTAGCAAACACTAAATACAACTCAGCAGCTGCAGCCCCGTCCTCTAGACAGGCAGACCCCAGGCACAAACCAGCAGCTTCAGTCCAGTCCTTTTGGCAGGCAGACACTGGACACGGACCAGCAGCTGTAGTTCAATCCTGAAGGAACTACCAGGTTCAACAACCAGACTAAGTTGAGACTGCAGAAGCAGTAAGCTGTCATGGAACCTCATGAGCAGCTCTTGAGCGAGTTTCTCTCAATGTCAGAGTTACCACAAGTTACTTCCTTACAGCTCAGCAACTCTAAGTAAGACGAACCAATACAGGCATGTCTTTGTGCATGCAAGGAATAACAAAGTGGAGCAAATCAAACCAATGCTCAATGCTTACCCACTGTCTGTGGGGTCATGTTTATGCTCCTTCATCCAAGGTCCTTTCACTTGTTTGCTATATCAAAAACATCCTTTCACCCATGTCTGCTCCAGCAAAACGTCCTTTCACCTGTATCTGCTTCAGAAAAATACTCTTTCCTGTGTCTGCTTTAGCAAGACATCCTTTCACTTGTGTGCCCCGGCAAACATCATTTAACATAACTAACCTTCCAAAGAAACTCAAAGTTTCCACTTCACGTACCCTCAGAAAGAGATCCACGGGTGAGGGCAAAGGAAGCCCCCTCATGGTGACCATGGGCACGCTGGACAAGAGTCGACTCCCCGAGAAGACGGAAGCTCCTGACAAGTTTATACAAGATGGATCTGTCAGCAACAACACACACACAAAACAAAAACAAAACAAAAACAAAACATAACAGCAACAACAGCAACAAACAAAACACAAGACCAGAAAAACAAGTGCCTCTCACTTAGACCCCTCTTTTTTTCCTTCCTAAAGAGCTTGTCTGTCTTAAGCCAGAGCCGACAGAATGGGAACTTTTGAGTGATTTCCTAATTATTTCTTATCAATAGAGCCCATGAAGACAGGCTGTGTGCTGCTGTCCAGCTATAGGCCTCTGAAAGACTCCTCCAGATGCACTCGCAAACATGAGCACTTGTGTGCACACGTTTGTGTGGCGCATGGCTTCTCTGCATGATGTGCACAGAGGTCAGTGTGGGGCCCAGCAGTGAGTACAACTGCGTCATAGCTCCTTTCTCATTTCTATGACAACGTACTCTGACAAGGGCAACTTAAGGAGGAAAGGGTCATGTTGTCTCACAGTTCCTGGTGAAACAGTCCAGCATGGAAGGATGACATGGCAGCAAGTAGGGAACGCATGTGGTGACAGGAAGAGGCAGATGGCTGGTCACATCTTATCTGGACTCGGAAAGCAGAGAGTAAAGAGGAAGTAGGGATGGATACAAAGGTCCGAGGCCCACCGCCAGTCACTTACTTCCTCTAGTGAGGCCCCCACCTCCTAAATGCTTCCCCAAACCTCCCCAAACAGTGTCCCCAGCTGGGGAGCAAGTTCAATTATCTGAGCCTGTGAGGGAGACTCCAAATTCACACCACTGGAGACCGTCCCAGCCCTTTGCCCTGAGGATTTGCACACCGACAATAAGCAAAGTAGTATCTTCGGTGTTGTTTTATTAGTTACTGTTGTGATAGTCAGATTTTAATGACGTGAAGGCAAAGAAGAAGGCAGGGAAAGCCATGGCGAGAACAGCGTTCATTCACCAGGCACATTGTCATATGCAAGTCCTGGTAGAGCCAGGATGCCATATGGATGGGATGTGGGATAGGTGTGGCTCTGAGCCAGGCACTGATGGGTCTTACCCTCAGGTCCCCACTATGCTGACCTTTGGATTGGGGGGTCTGGGTGGATTGGTATCAGAAGGCCACTTACTCTTTATTCCTCTGGTTCTACATCGGGACACAGAGATCAGGGGTATACAATGACTTGCTTATAATTTCCTAGGTCCTGGTACTTTTCCATTCTCCTCATCTTCTTGCCTTGAACAGGCTGCCCCCATTTTTTTTTTTTTCATACTGAAATTTAATCACGGCCAAAGCCATTTGAGGCTAAGCAAGAAGCCATTTCCTCCCTCGGAAGTTGGGTTCTTAGCAGAATGTACTCTCAAACTTCAGCTCATTTTTTTCTTGAAGATGGATCAAAGTTCTATTAGATCATTTTTATGGAGGCAGAGCCTACAGCTTCCATCAAAGCTGCGGAGACAGATGTTATACTGTGGGAGGAGACTGTCAGAGCCTGAAGATGGCTAGACGACGGAGGAACGCCGTCTTCTGGACAAGACACAACCATGGAAGTTGTAGACAACTACGGAAGCCTGCTCTGGGTCCGCATAAGAATGGGCCCAAGGACGGCACAGAGGAGGGGCTTGGGCCCCACTTCTCACTGCTGAACTCTTTCCTAGAAATAAACTCAAAAGATTTACTGCCTCCAGTTGTGTTCCTACTGGTGACGCCATCAGGTTACGGAGTCAGTCCCAATCCAGCAGTCACCCACATGGCTCTGATAAAGCAAATGGGTCTCACAATAAACCTAGTCTCGAATCTAGGAAAGTGACAGGCAGGGAGGAGGGAGGTGGGTAGGAACGGGGTGGTGGGGTGATTCCCAGAATGCACTGTTAACACGTATGAAATTGGCATAGAACAAACACAAAATAATAACTGATGGGTTTTTCTCCGACAGTGGAAGGAGCCAATTCAAGCCTGAAAAAGTATATATGCAGGTCTATTTGCCTTGGGGAGGGGAGAAGAGGGAAGGGGCAAGAGAGAAAGCCCAGGCAGGGAGAGAAAGAGGAGAGAGGAGAGAGGAGAAACAAGGTGAGGGCAAAATGTCTGGATTATATTGGGAAGAGCCTCTGTGGGAAGGGCAGCACAGTCCCTGGGCTAGAGAGTTCAGGGTTGGGGGCAGAGTATGCCAGGTAGGGACTGAGGGATGCTGGGAGAACCTGGAGGCCTGGTCTGCTTTGGTGTGTAAAATATGCACCTCAGCCCCCTGTCCCAGGTCTGAAACCTAACCATAACAACAGGAATACACAACAACTTTAGGAAAGAGAGACAGTACATAAATTCCTTTCTTCTTCCTTTTCTTTTTTTCTTTTTCTTTTTCTTTTTTTTTTTTTTGGTTTGGACTGTTTTTTGGATAGAATTTATTTTAGGGACAGGCTTACCTAAGACAATCTTCTAGCCATCTGTGATATTTTACAAACTGACAGGCAATGCTGTACTTAGCAGGCCTCCTGGCCTGTCTCAAACAGAGGGCAGTAAAGCCAGTAGTTGTGTGTGCTTGCATGTGTGCGCGCGGGCATGTGTGTGTGTGTGTGTGTGTGTGTGTGTGTGTGCACGAGCGCCCAGAGAACAACCTCAGGTGTCATTCTTTAGGCCACCCAGCTATTCTGAGGCAAAGATCTCTCAACAACCTGGATCTTGCCAGGTAAGCCAGCTGAGCTGGTCCAGAGGCCCTCCCATTTCCACCTCTGTCCTACAAGCATGTGCTACCACAGTAGGGTTTTTTTCTTTCTTTGTTTTTTTTTTTTTTTTTTGCATAGTTTCTGGGAATCAAACTCAGGTCCTCAAGGTTGCCTGGCAAGTGCTTTGTTGACAGAGCTCTCCCCTGGGCCATCATTCTCTACCAGATGCTGAGGTATCCTTCCACCCCCAGTCTGAGGCTGGTTAGGCTGTGCAGTGGTGAAGGCAGGAGACTATTCTGGAAGGATCTTGTACAGCCTCTGCAGAAACAGAATAGAGTGAGCCTAGTGCTCTCAGGTGGTAAAAGCAACCTAGCCTGCTCACAGCCCCTCTACTCCCTCTACCTCTCTCAACTTTCCCGTTTCGATCTCCTCTCCTCCCTCTCAGGTGGAGCAACCTTCCTTCCTTGAAGCCAGGGACCACCCACATGCAGGCCTCAGGGATACAGCTGCCCCCACCACCCACGCAGAGAGGAGCCCAGACAAACACCAGCCTCTCTCCTTCAGGCCTTGCCACCCCAGGCCTGAAGATAATCGGCTTCTTCACCCACCACATCTGTGCCCAAGCTGATGCCTGTCATCCCTCCTCCTCTGCCTCCGGCATGCCTTCCTCTGAGCTGCATACAGCCTTCATGTTTACTGAGTCTCTTCCTAGGGATGCCCACGAGCATCAGAACAAAGCCATCTTCTAGTGTCGGTTAACTTCGCCCCAAGAGGCAACCCCAAAAGCCATCTGAGGAACTTGTGATATTGACAAGAACCTACAGAGAGACAGATGGTATAAGGAGGTCTGGCCTTAGGGAAGTGAGCAAGTGCTGGAGGCCAAGTCCCCCTGAAGAGAGTGAGGCTTCCTCTAGTCAACTAAACACATTGGGAGGAAGCCTCACTGGTGAGCCCCAAAGTGAACCAGACCCCAGCTCTGGCTATACTCCCTTCTTACCCTTCCGGCCTCCAGAACTGTAGGAAGAAACTTGTAAGCAACCAGTTTGTAGCATTTTGTTATAGCAGCTCCAAAAGACATTGTGGAATAGAGGTCAAGAAAATAAAGAATGACATCCTTAGCTGATTCTATGTTCATATTTAATTCAGGTGAGACCCAGGCACTGGTGAGACCATCTTCCCTTTAAACAGTGAAACAGGCTCACACTGTACCCTTTCATTTACTTGAGCTTTCCTCCTTGGCTAACTCTTGCTCTCCGTGAAGTAGTTTCTACCCAGTATCCACAGTGTGTTCTCTAAGCCATGAGCATGAACTGTAGTACCATGAGTGAGTGCTTGCCAGAGAAAGACTTGCATGGCCAAGACAAGGGCTTGGGAGTTGGTTGATAATTACTCTGAATCGCTTAAAAGAAAGTAAGGTCTGAGCCAAGATAACTAGAGACTCCAGAGGCAGCAGTCCAATGGGGAGGAGGCACAGTGGCCGTGAAGGCTCAAGGGCTTAGGGGTATTCTGGGTACAACTTCTAGAGAGTTCCCAGAGTGACCTGTTCAGAGGTCCTTTGGGGCATGTACCCCAGTCTGTGCTGAGAGCAGGGTCATAGAAGGCAAGGACAGAGTCCAGGTCTCAAAGGCACAAAGGAGCTGGGATGGCCTGCTGTAGTTATGTTTGGGCATGGGGACATCCCTGCTGTCATCTAGTCTTAGCACTCTACACTGCACTGTGGACAGGCATTGGGCTCAGACCCTGTCTAACATCTCTCCCTTCACTACCATGCTATGCTCCAAGGCACCACCTCCTATCTCCTCTTAGGACATGCTCTCTGCCTGTGTTCTCCTCTCCCTCCCTGTATCTCTGGTTCATGGCTTCACTCCTGCAGGTTCCTGTTAGATTGGTCTCCTATTAGATACCTGGGCTATGTAAAACAGAGCTCTTGCTTACCCCCACCTCACAGCTCTTTGCTGCCCTTTGCCTTGCTGTTTCTCCTCAGCATCCCCCATCCCCATTCTAAGAGGTTCTATATCTTGTACTAGTCCTCAGAAGTCCCTCGGCTTCAGTTGACTGTTAGTAACTCCAACCCTGGCATCCTAGTGGGCTATAATCAAACCCCAGAGACTGTGTAGCTAACAGACAAAATAACTATTTCTTACAGCTGTGGAGGTTAAAATGTTTCAGATCAGGAGAGGCCCATTCAGTGTCTATTGAGGGTCTGGTTCCCAGTTCATAGGTGAGAGTTTCTAACTGTGAACTTACATGATGAGAGGGGATGTGAACTCTCTGGGATCCCTTCTGTAAGGGCACAGATCCCTCTTATGGATACTCTGCTCTTGTGATCTAGTCACAACCTACCAAAGTCCTATATCCTAAGGTGTCACTTCAAGGGTAAAGAGCAGTCACTGAGAGCTTTGTGGACTTTTGAAGCTTCAAAACCCACTCCAAATGACACACTTCTCCAATAAAACCACACCTACTAATCCTCCCCAAACTGTTCCACCAACTGGTGACCAAGCATTCACATATATGAGCCTAGGAAGGCTATTCACATTCAAACCATCACAGCATGTAAACTATGGCACTTCCCCTGATGGAACACCACACCTAGAGAAGGGAAGTGAACCATAGGCTACCACAGGAATGAGAAAAGGCAGAAGGCTTTGTGATACAATGTACTTCCAAGGCCTGAGGAAAGAAATGTAGCTATGTAAAAATAATGGTCTGTGGATGCAAAGATAACAGACATATCAAATCTAAAATTCAAATAGCGACCTCCCTAGGGAAGCTCTAGTGTCATGGAAGTCTGACTTGAGTGGACCTGCTTATCGTCAGACTTTGGAACCATGAACCAAAACAGAGGGGGATGTGTGCGTTCAATGTCAGAATCATGCCAGAGGAGTTATTTCAAGTGATTTCAAAGTCAGTCATTTGATGGTGTACTGGAGGGCCAAAGGAAAAGAGCAATGGAAACAAAGGCAAAACTACTAGACGGCAGATCAGTATTTCTGGTAGCCATTTGGTGTCCTGTTCTAAGAGGGCATGATTCTGTGTCAGCAAGACTTGGACTTTCAGCCTTGGAGAATGGAGATGGAGAATTAGGGTTAGTGAAATTGAATAGAAAGCTGTAGTATTTTGCATCTGGATGGGATGCCAGTGTGTAAATCAAGACAAGGTTTATCTGAATTTTTATGCTGAGCCTGGATTCACCAGCACCCTTAGAGCCCTGATTGTGGTCAGTCAGTAAGAAACTTCTACAAAACAGAGACAAGATTTTGTGGGAAACGGTTGGCCTAGATCTTGGGCCAAGGGAAACACAGACAGCACTCAGCACTATGACATCAATCCAGGGACTATTAAATTTCACGGTGGCATGTCCAAAGACTCCATGAACAGACAGGCTAGCTGAGTCACAGGGACAGCAGAGCTGGTTGCCTAAAACCCTAGTCAGGGGACAGTCACCAATTGCCATGGGTGCAAGACAATAGCCTTCCATTTCTCTGTTGGGGGACCCCCAAACCTCACACCGAGGCCTGTGTGTTGGATGGATTCATGATGGTTGGTCTAGTGACTATGTGAGGCCTCCTTGGGGTGGCCAGGGAGGGCAGATACTAACACCAGACTTTCCAGTCTCCCTTCTCCCTCATCGCTTCATGTTGTGAATTATTGTTTGATCTTTCCATAAAGCAGCTACTGTCTCCATGCTCTATGCTTATTTAATTTCCTTCCCCACCACCTAGGCATCCCAGTGAGTCCAGGCCTTTCCATTTCTGAAAGGTATTACTCCTTCCAGAGCTCAGCAGTTCCAGTGGGAACATGGTGCTGTCCTGGGTGCTTCCACTGCTCTTTCCCCAACATCCAGGGCATCAAGAGCTATCAGTTCTGCTTGGCCTTTTTGCTCCAGGATTACCAATACTGCTCTGTGCAGCTGCCTATGAATCTTCTTCGGATTGCAGTGAGGTTCCATCCTGCCCACTTCGATCTATCCTCCACATAGCAGCTGATAACCTTGTATAGGATGCAAGTCTTTCTATGCCCTCATATAGTAGCTTCCTGACTGGCTTTGCTTGGTATTGTGGATCCCTATTCCCCAGACTCATGCTTCTATGCCACACTCTTCCCTTGGCATTTTGGAAACATCAGCTTTTCTGCATTGCTTCACCTCTGGCTCTCCCAAGTGGATAGTCAGAGAAACCAAACATCCATGGACATCACTTGTTGGATTACTGCTCCTATTTCTGTGACAAATGATCTGATTAGAAGAGTTGATATCTATTTTATATGCAAGGAGATCATTTCACTATGTCAGAGAAGATGTGCAGCAGGCAGGAAATGCATGGCAGTAGGAGGCCGGCTAGTCACATTGAATCTGCCAACCTGTAGTAGTCAGTAAACAGGAAGTGAGCCTGAGCTTCAAGCTCTGCTCCTACTCACACATTTCCTCCAACAAGGCTCTACTTCCTAACCATTTCACAACCTTCCCAAACAGTGCCACTAGACGGAGACCAAGTGTTTGAACACACGAGCCTATGAGAGACATCTCAAATCCACCCATCACACCATGCTGAGTACCTGCCTGCCCTCCATACCTGTCTCCCAATTAGTATACACTCACACATGGCTGTATTGTCTGTTCGTTCTTGTTGCCCCATAAGACCATGAGGTCCAGGGAACAGGAGCCCATCAATTTTATTACTTGCTACTTTATCCTTCAGTGAGGATCTCAGCAAATATATATTGAGAGAAAGAGAGAGTGAATGAGTGGCTCCTTCTCAAGGCTGATGTATATCAACACTTTTGTTAAACACCCTTAAAGACCTCCAGTTTCCTATGAGATGAAGAAATCCATCTTCTTCATCTCCAGAAGTTTGCCTACCTGTCCTTAATCTGATTTCCAGCTATTGTCCACTTCCACGACACCTCTCACCACTTCTTTGTTAGTCTGTCCATCTACTGCAGCCCCATTCCTCCATTCAATCCTTTAGACCCCCTCAACGTTGTGATTATGGCTGTTGTCTTTCCTGCTTCTAGCAGCTCATGACATTTGCTGCTGACACTCTGAAGTTTGTGTTTCCTCCTCACATCTTCCTAAAGCAAACACTTGTATGTCTTCCTTTTCTATTCGATCATAAGAGGTCAAGTCTCTTAGCTGTTTTTGTATTCTTCCAGGTTTTCAACTTCTAAGAGTAGCTAAAGGTTATGAAATTGGTGAATACATTTTTTAGGAGGGTGAGAATCTCTGGTTATGAGATGCTGCCACATGGATTGCTTGGTGCTTATGCATCTCAGATTTACTAATGTAAACCTCGCTTTTAAAAGACTTATTTTATTTTTAATTATGTGTATATGTGTGTGGCAGTTTGTGCATATATATGTACAAGTGCCGGAAGAGTTGAGGAGGGGGCCAGATCTCCTGGAACTAGAGACACAGGCAGTTGTTGCAATCTGATTTGGGTCTCAAGAACTGAACTTGGGTCCCCTGGAAGAGTGATACGTGCTCTTAACCACTAAGCCATCTCTCAAATCCCTGTGTAAGCCTTCCTATGGAGGCTTTCTATCAATCATTTAGTATCAGTAATTTTGGGAGGCCGTCAATTAGGAAAAACAATGAGAACAAGAGGCAAAGTCTCCCCAGTGCACCAGTGCCCTTTGCTCACCCTGGTCGCTGAGTTGCCTTTGTAGATGGGAAAGCAGCGTGGCCTTAGCAGTGAGAAGAAGATAGACTGCTTTCATTTATTTTACATTATACTTCAGAATCTAAATATAAATATTCCAGCCGTTCATCTCAGCATGATTTGGTTATGGAAACATAATTGGAATTGTTTGAGAGATGCAGAGGCAGCTTCTATTTTAGTTCTGGCACAGGAAATTTGTCCTTTGTCCATTTTTTGCCGTTTTGATTTATGTGAGGTTAAAAATTCATAACACAGGAGCCAACCTCAAGCAAATATTGTTTCTTGCATGAGCCAACTCAAACAGTCTCTCTGCTCAGGTTTCCTGTTCAAAGGCTCTGAAAGGAGGATTGGAGCTGCCACAGATCTCACTGACTGACAGAAATCCCATCAGTTTCTGTTAAGTGTGAGGACAAGGGCCTCAGCCTAGGCAGGGAGCATTCTCATTCTCTCTCTCTCTCTCTCTCTCTCTCTCTCTCTCTCTCTCTCTCTCTGTTTGTGTGTGTGTGTGTGTGTGTGTGTGTGTGTGTGTGTGTATGTATCAGGTGCCTTGTGTTTGTTATATTACTCAATCCCCCTGTACTGGCTAGTTTTGTGTGTCAACTTGACACAGGCTGGACTTATCACAGAGAAGTGAGCTTCAGTTGGGGAAATGCCTCCATGAGATCCAGCTGTGGGGCATTTTCTCAATTAGTGATCAAAGGAGTAGTGCCATCCCTGGGCTGGAAGTCTTGGGTTCTATAAGAAAGCAGGCTGAGCAAGCCAGGAGAAGCAAGCAAGCCAGCAAGAAACATCTCTCCATGGCCTCTGCATCAGCTCCTGCTTCCTGACCTGCTTGAGTTCCAGTCCTGACTTCCTCTGGTGATAAACAGCCATGTGGATGTAAGCTGAATAAACCCTTTCCTCCCCAACTTGCTTCTTGGTCATGATGTTTGTGCAGGAATAGAAACCCTGACTAAGACACCCCCCATAGTCCTATGATGGAGCCCAATTATCATTAACTTCCAGAAGTAGGGGGAGAGACAAGCAGGAAAGCACCTGTTTGAGCCTACCCTGTGGGTGAATGGCCCAGCAGCTTGGTCTGACCCTTGAGCCGCATGGCCTACTTCCAGGACATGCATGATGGATGAGGGACCTGGCCATGGTTCACTGCTCTTCATGTTGCTACCAAATACAGAGTCCCAGCTTGCAATCATGTGACTCCAAAGACTTTTTAAAAACATAGGTGGACAACTTCATTTTCTTCCTAGACATAACATACTTAGGTCATAACATGCATGAACCGTGTTCCAACTGTGTCCTATGCTCAGAAGGCGCCATATCTTGCCTTGGCCAAGTACGGAATCTCTCCCTTAGTTCATGGATACTAGGTGTTCTACTCTGCTTCAACATCACAGGGCTCTCAGAGACCCCATGTACAGCCTGGACACACTGGACACTGATTATCTGGAAGGAGTCTTAGAACCTGGAATCTGATTAAGTCAGTGTCATCTGCAACGGTCCCTAGGGTATTGCAGTACCACTGCCCCGGACTCCAGGTTCACCAGGATACTGTGTAATCTCAGAGCCCGGAGAGCAAGTACGAGCTGCACACAGGCAATTCAAAGTTTTCCCGAAGGTTGCCACGAGATATTGAGATGCTGAGGTGCCATCCCATTCTAAGAATGGACAGCAATGCAATCAGACAGAGATTGATGGAGAGAGAAGGGAAGAGTAAACATATGATGGGTCTACATGCCCCCAAGGGCTTCACATGCAGGTGGTGCAGGTCTCGAAAGGATGCTGTCAGACCTGGAGACTCAACAGGCTCCATCTAAACCTCGGTGGTAAAAGAGAGCATAGATCTGGTCAGTGCAGATCTGGACATGGTCTTCCACTTTCTGCCTAAACAGTTTTGAACATGAAAGACCTCTAGCATCTTTGAAAAGAACAGCCAAGACTGGACCTAGAGTTTAGGGTGACTCTGTGGGTTTGACCAAGAAACATGGAGGACTGCCCTTTGTCTATTGTGCTGGAGTCTATTAGAACCAGAAAACAGCAGGCATCCCTACCACGAAAGAGTCACTTTGCAAGCCACAACCGACGCCCCCTCCCCACTCTGATAGTTATGATTCCTCTATTTCTTCAGTTGTCCCTTCTTAGCATAACCAGGTGTCCCATTGGCAGGGGAAGACCATGTTCTACTTGGCCACTACTTTAACAAGACAATCTCCCACTGACATGCCCACAGGACAACTCAATGTTGACAGTTCCTTGTTAAGACTCTCTTCTCAGGTGACTTTAGGTCATGTCAACTTGACAAAGGCAAGCATCACACCCGGGAAGAATGAGCTAAAGAACACAGGGCAACAGAGGGATTCTGTGGAGTCCAGCCTAGATCAGTGTGGCTGGGACTCACAGTGGACCACAGAGAACCATAGCTCAGGAGAACTGAAGCTTGTCATATGGTCCCGGCTATTGCCCTGTCACCAGGTCCCAACCAGCTCCATGCCTGGCTCCCAGTAGTAACTCCTCTGTGAATATTTGTAGTATAAATAAATGAGCTAGGGAAAAATGACTACATACAACAAGAAAGTATGAACAGTTTTTAATTTAAATTATTACATAGAGCAAAGATTATCTATTGATCTAGGTCAATAATGGAAGTGAAATGAATGAAAACCAGAAGAGCCAGTTGAAGTATAAAGAATTCCAAGCCTTATGTAAGAAGGAGCAAAATAACTGTCTTTGTTCTTGATTTAAACAGAAAGATGTATACTTAAATAGACACCTGAAAGCATTAAAGGTATTTATGGGTATAGGTTTTTAAAAATACCCTCGTGTACAGCACGGGAAATGGAAAAGGACGTTGCAAGAAGCAAAAATGGAAAACATAGCCGAGCAAGGGAAAGATGGAGGGTCAGACGTGTGCTTATGATAATAGGTGTGGGAGGTTTAACCTCTACCACATGAGAGCAAAGTCTGATGGTGGGAATCAAAATTAGACCTGAAAGGGGATCTAAAATAAGACAGTACAGGTAAGAGAGGCGTGCTCCCTGGGCAGAAAGGAGGGTGGTGGTTTTAATAGAGTATACAGACACCAACTCAAGGAGCCCAAGAGGAGAGATGAAAGTCACAGACCTTCTGTGGAAATAGTGAATACTGTCAGGTGTTGATCAAAATAATCTTCGTGTTCATGAATTTGCATTTCAAAGACCAGAAGGACACATGAGCAAAGACTTTTTCAGTGGGAGCTTGGGAGGTGGATCAATGGGTAAAAAACTTGCCATGTAAGCAAGAGGCCCTGGGTTTGAATCTCCAGGATCCACAGAAAGCCAGGCACTGTAGCATGCATCTACAATCCCAGTGCTCCTACAGAGAGATGGGGGATAGAAACATGAGAATCCACAGAAGCCCGCCAGGTAGCTGGATCACTGCATACTGCAGCAGATGACAAGAGAACCTCTCCAACAAGGCAGAAGGTGATGACTGATATGGCTCACTGTACACTGCAGCAGATGACAAGAGAACCTCTCCAACAAGGCAGAAGGTGATGACTGATATGGCTCACTGTACACTGCAGAGGATGACAAGAGGACCTCTCTCCAACAAGGCAGAAGGTGACAACTGATACTCAAGGTCGTCCCCTGGGCACATGGAAAGATTCACACGCATGTGATATGCATGTATGTGCACACACACGCACGCACGCACGCACGCACGCACACACACGTTGTCAGTGGAGAGATATTCTACGATAGATGGAAGCTAAGTGGCTGTCTTAGTACATGTGGCTACCATAACACTTCAGCAAGCTTTGCAGCTCAAAAAACTACATATTTATTTTCTTGTGGTTTGGCGCCCCAAAATCCAGGCTCCCCTCCCCCTCCCAAATCCAGGCTTCTCTGAATGTCTGGACAGAGTTCGCTTTGCCTTTCCACAGTTGATGCTGCAGTCCCCATCTGCTTAGCTCTGACCACTTTCTCTGCCAGCCTGCAGCACAATCCTGTGCTTTGGGAGGCCTACTGTTTCTTCCTTGTATGGCAAATTTTGATCTCCCTCACTCTTCGGAAGCACCAGTGACTGACTATGTTATTCAGGGTCATCTCCTCACCTCCATGTCTTTCAATGCACTGGCAATGTCTCTTCTTCTTCTATGTAGAGTAATATTCACAGGCTGAAGGAGCAGGATCTAGATATCTTTTGGGGCCATTACTTAGCCTGTACCAATGAGGCTCATAGAGATCAAGCTTGCCTGTTGGGACCCAGCTGTTTTCAAGTGTGCATGGAACATTTATAGAAGTTGTGTAAATTTGGTTTTATGCTTCCTGAGGAGGGGAAAAAATTGTTATTTACTGACACAATATTCTCAAATTCAAAATTATACCAAGAGCTCAGAAAGGATAACCCAATTACCTGGCTATAACAAATAGGATGGAAGCTTTCTGCAATAGCTTGTGAGGCTTCAGAGTTATTCCAGATCGCCCAGAACATCATAAAGGAGGATGCCAGACGTTAATGCTGTCACAGATGTCTGGAGAGATCAATTTTTAACCCCAATTCTTTCAATACCAAATTAAAAAAAAGAGAAAAGATTATCTAGCGGGGCACTAAAAAGAAAATAACATTGATAAGACAAATAAATAAATAAGACGCTACAGTTAGGAAATGAAGAATAAAGTGGTGAATTTGTAAAGAAATAAACACTTCCACCAAGGGTAGCAAGAAGAGAGGAGCCCAGCAGAAAGACAGATGTGGGAAACAAGGCTGTCATTGTCCAGGGCAGGACTTTGGGGGGATGCATACCTGGCTTACTCCATCACTGACATTGTCCAAGGCTGTGCTGGGGGCTTTGGGGAGGATGTATATACCTGGCTTGCTTCTCTGATGCTGTGATAAACACTAGCCTGGAGTGGAAACGGCTCATTTGGCATGCAGCTTACAGTCTGCCATGAGGTAGTCTGAGTAGAGGCTAAGGCAGAGACCATGGAGGAATGCTGCTTACTGGCCTCCTCCCTGTGGCTTTCTCAGCCCTCTCTCTTATGCCACCAGGACCTCTCACCCAGCGGCAGTACTGAGCAGGGTGGGCTAGGCCCTCCCATCTTAACCATTAATTAAGAAGATGCCCCCACAGATTTCCCCAGAGGCCAATCTGATGTCTGATGATCATCTTGATTTGAGGTTCCCTCTCCTCAAGTGACTCATCTACGTCTAGTTGGCAAGAACTCTCTCCCACACACGTGCTGTGAAGAAGATGAAAGCAGTGTTTATAGCCAAGGTGACCACTTAATAGAACCACTACAGAGTGCCCATTAAAGGAGTATTTGGGTTATTTATAGAATTCAGTGTCTGGCTGTGTAATTAATGGACTAAAACCAGGTCTTTGCACTTCCTTACACCTATATTAGCACACAGCAGCCGCTTCACAGTACTGCCACCACCACTGCCATTTTATCACCACCGTCACCATAACCATCACTGTCACCTCCAACACCATCACAGCTACCCCTGTGGTTATGATTACGGTAATCACCACCATTATGATGACTATTGGCACTACCATCACAACCGTCTCCATCACCTCTGTATGGCAGTGGTCTGTTCAGGCATCTTAGGCCCAGTCGAGTACCAGGTCTAGAACTCTGGAGCACTCAGTGGGCAATTTCTGTTCACAGGGGACGGTAGGAGTTTACCTGTAACTCCTGGGACCTCAGTCACAACCTCTCACAGCTGCCCCCGCAGGAGATACGTGCTCTGTTCAGGTAGACAATGCCCCAAGCTCCTAGCACTCTAGCTGGATCCTACCCCCAGTCATCTGACCACAGCCAGGCATGGCCTGCCCAACAGATAGCCATGCCTCACAATATAAGGGACGGTTCGCTCCCTCCTCTCTTTCTTGCTCTTTGTCCCTTCCCTTGTCATTTTTCCTCTCTTGCCTTCTTCCTCTCTCTTGCTCTTTGTTCTTTCTCTTGCCTTCTTGCTCTCTGGCTTCCTTTCTTTCCTTTCTCCTCCCCTCTCTCTCCTTCTCTTCTCCTCTTCTTCCTCTCCTTTCTTTCTCTCTACATGACTGGCCTATTTTCTCTTTCCTATAATAAAAATACCTCACTCGTGCATTGCCTCCTTTTAACTAACACGCAGTGCAGCCACAGGCATCAGCAGCAGAGAGCCCAGGTATCAGCGGCAGAAAGCTCCAGGCAGCAGGAGAGAGAGACAGCCCCACACACCTCTATCATCATCATCATCCCCATCATCCCCATCACCTCCGCCATCATTGCTATCATGGCTATCCCAAACATCATCTCCTCCACCATCACCATGATCACAATTAGTACCAACAACCGTCACCGTGGTCATAACCACCACGATCACCTCCACCATCCATCACTCCCATCATCGCAACCATGCCCACCAACCCAATAACCACTGAGGACAATAGGATCACCATCACCATACCCCCTGCACAGGCCTCTAGGGTGGGAGTCCCATTCCCTAGCATGCCATTCCTTGTGTGGTTTTGGTTTACAGTTTGGCCAGGATAAGTGACAGGAGATTGCAAAGCAGGAACAGTAGTTACCAGTTCAGTGCCTGTCGTAAAACTGGAGGCAACCACACAAGATCAGTCATAGAAAATCAAATATTGTGTGCTTCTGTGTTTTATATAGATAATGTGAAATTAGAAATAAGGCTGTCTAGATGGACAAGAAGACTAGTGGGAGGAAGAGAAGGGTGTAGAGCCTATGTTCAATGTACAGCTTATACTTGATGGAAATATCCTTATGAAACACAGTACCATTAAAATAAGGTGGGGCATAGGTCCTGCATATGTATTTATCTCTTTCGCCTCATCATTACCATGGAGGATACTGCTTGGGATGTTCTCTCCTAAATCACTCCCTGGGGCTGCGAGATGACCCATGGGCGTTGAAGACAGAGATGCTCACACGACACAGAACTGAAACTTGTCCTGGCAACATGTCACTTTGTGGTTGTGGTTGTCTAACAAAAGTATACAAACTTTATCTTGCATTTCTTATCCTCACTCACCCCCCCCCCCCCGCCCCGCCGCCGATTTCTATTGTTTCTTTTACTTGAAAAAAAGTACCCTTACTTTATTATTGTTAGCATTCTGTCTAAGCTTTACCCCACAGTTACTTGACAACAGCCAGGTGAGCCTGACCCACTATAAAAGGGGCTGCTTGCCCTCTCCTTGCTCCCTTGCTCTTCTCTTGTTCTCTTGCCTTTGTGCTCCTGTTCTGTTCCCTCATCCCTTCCACCCCTCTCTCTCCATGTGTTCATGGCCAGCCTCTTCTCCTCTACTCTTCTACTCCTCTACTTTTTCACTTTTCCTCCTCCTCCTCCTCGTCCTCCTCTTCCTCCTCCTTCTTCCTCTCTCTCTCTCTCTCTCTCTCTCTCTCTCTCTCTCTCTCT
>JADRCD010207191.1:0-18318 GCA_019843815.1 Montemys delectorum
GTCTTCTTATCTTCAAAGCGTTTTTATGCGCTTGCAGAGGCAAGCCTACCCCGGACTAAAGTTCTCGGTTCTCTCTGCCCTGCAACCTGTGCCAAGGACCCAGCTGCTTGCGGCCCCTGACATCCCGCCACAGCCTGCATTTCCGAGTTTCCACTACAGGGATAAAGAAAAATTGGGAAGCAGCTTGCTTCTTTTGGACCCCGAAGGCGCCTTTCGGAAGGAGAAGACAGAATGAGAAAGCCCAGGGGACCATTGGCTTGAAAGTTTCATAAAAAAGGCCCTACAAGGCTGGCCTGAATGGCGTCTTGTGTGACAGAAGAATCTCCCATTCTGTCTGGTTTTGGCCAGGGCTCCTGCTCCTTCGCCTGGTTCCTTCTCAGGATTACCACTGTTTACGCTGAATGCTGGTTCTAGGAAAGGAGCTCTTAGGTTGGGTTGGTCCTGTGAGATCACGCTTTGACCTTGCCAGGGCCTGTATGCTATTATAATGAAGCAATACGGTCTCTGTAACACACCTAAGCACTGACGGCTTCTATTGCGGTGGGCTTGCCCCTGCATTTGCAGGATTTTTTTTTTCCCCCAGAACTCTAGAATTAGCCTTTAGAGACAGCCTCCTTGCACACAAACTGCCTGTTGACTCTGGCGTGTACTTATAAAGAGAGTTGTTAGCGCCCAGGATTTATGTTTCAAATATCATTTTAATTTCTCGGGCAAAATTCTTACCATAAGACACTCACTCACGGGTGGACTTGAATCGCACAGTGTCTCATTTTCTCTTACTTGAATGTACACACACATATACACTCTTCATTAATGAAAATGTGCTCATGGCTTCTAAGAAAAGGTTTCTCAATGCCTGATTCATTGAGACACAGAACATATATTTGTGGGGAACTGACTCCCAAATGACATTCTCCTTTTAGCTGGTAAATTATGCATATACCTCCATGAGTCAGTAAGTCCTGTAAGTCCTTCTTTTTAATCCTCAGGATACCTTTTATTGTTATGTGCAAGCCACATGCAGTCTGTCCCAACTGTCTCAGACATGTAAGCTTCCTTTACATTTACTGGAGAGCACACAGTCCTACTTTGCTTTTCTGTTGCTGTGTTAAGCACCATGACCAAAGGCATCTCGGGGGAAGAAGGGTTTATTTCGTTTTCCCAACTTTCTGGTCACAATCCAACATTGATAGAAGTTACAACAGGAGCCAGAAACAGGAACCTGGAGGCAGGAACTGAAGCAGAGAGAATGAAGGAGCACCATTTACTAACTGGCTCAGGGGCTTTATAATGCCCACACCCACTTGCCTAGGGATGGCACCATCCACAGTGGGCTGAGCCCTCCCACATCAATCTGTAATCAAGAAAGTGCCCCACAGACGTGCCCACCTGCCAATCTGATGGAGTCAGTTCTTCCTCTGAGGTTCTCTCTTCCTGGGTGTGTCAGTTTGATAGCTGAAGTTTGCCATGTCCTCTGGGAAAGCTTTTAAAGATGGTGCACAGAGGAAGCAGCCATCCATCGTGGATCACTGTGACAACCGTTATGTCAGGCTGTGTCCTATTTCCTGTGCAGAGGGTTCTAGATAACAGTGCTCCCTTACTAATTGCATGACGACGATGCTGGATACTAAAAACAAATAAAAAGTTGGAAGGTGATGCTTGTATCCGTCTCAGGTGTGTTCGCTCACCTCTCCTAGACTAGTTGAGTCAGCTCTGGGAGACACTTTTCCTGAAAGCATCTTTTAACTCACAAGTTCCCCCCTCAAACCTCAGGTTGGGGTATGTATACCCTTCCTGCTTTTTCAACACTTCTTGAACAAGTCACATCAACCTCCCATTTGAGACAGCAAAGCAAGAGCCTCCCGTCTCTCTCTAGTGCCTTCAGTATTCCATAGTAATCAACTTTGGTGTTCATCTGCATACTTTTAGTATTTTTGAGGGAGGGTCTATGATGTAGCACCAGCTGGCTAAGAATTCACTATGACCTGGAGCTTCTGATGATGCTGCCATTGCTGTCTTCTGAGGCAGCCTGGGATTACAGGGTGCAGCACGACATTCAGACCCCATGACACTTGATGTGAAGCTACATCTCAGATGTGATGTCCCCTCTCCGGCAACCCCAACAGCTGTGCTGTCTATTAGCCATATGACCTCTCTGAAGATCACACTGCTACCTCACCTGACACACTCCAGGGCTGATGGACTTCCTTCACACCCCACTCTGTAACGCCTGGCACAAATACTTACAATGTGTTATATGTTGTAATTAGAAAAAGGAAGCTGGGCTGGATCTGCAGAAGCCAAGTGGTGGTAGGAGAGGGCCACCCCTCCCCAGGGTGTCCTCTGATCTCCACATGTTCATTGGGGCTTGCACATGCATCTCCTAACACACAATACCCAGATGAAAAATTTAAACAACAGGAAATGGGAGGCAAGAAGGTGGCCCACTCCTGTCTAGCCCTCTGCACTCATCAACATACAAGAACCCTCTCCCCACTCTGGCTGGCATTTCTTCTCAGAAAGAAGCAATACTTGGAAATTTGACTTTTGTTACTTAACAGAAGAGTAACCTAAAGATCTATCTTTTCGGTACATTTTCACTGTACTATTCAATTTAATGCAATTAATTATAGGAGTTAATGTAATTACACTTGTGTAATTTAGTTTAATATTCCAATGGGCTGAGATTGTCTTTTTCTTTCCATGGAAGAGGCAGCTGCACTCATGCTATTATTCCAGACTTCCAGGAGAGAAACTGGCTTTCTACTTTTCTCAGAGTTTTGGAGAGCAGGAGGAAAGCCCTTGACATTCTTCTAGGTTTCCCCTCTTTTTAGATCATCAAACCTGAGGCTGCAAGTGGCTGATGTTTTTGTTCTTCCTTCCTGACTCCTTCTCCAGAGAACACAATGACTCAGACATCTGCTGTGTTGCTTGGGTTTTTAGACTAGAATTATGTTTGTCAACTCAGCTCAGTTTAGTAGAGCCCTGGGTGGCAGGCACGGGAAACCGTTTTCTTCTTGGAAAGGATGTGAGTAAACTAGAGCTTAGAGTTGGAGGTCTGTACTGGCCCTTACGGACCCACCTGCTCAGATTTTACACAATCCAGAAGACTATGCCTCATGTATCCTGAGATATACTGTAAAGCTGGGGATTCTCTGCCACAAAGATGTCAATCGTCCTCTGCTTAATAGTAGAAGCTACATGTTTATCTCCAAGTCAGAAATTTTGCTTGAGAGTAACTAAAGATTATTCAGTCATTACTGAAAATGAACAGTATAGGAAAAAAAAAAAAAAGGTGACCGTCCCTAAATCTTATCTAATTTTCCTAAAAGATGGGTATTAGTATGCCTCTTAAAACTGGGATGGATTTGAATTTTGAATTTGACGTTTCTCTGAGGGAGCAATCATGCCTGGATTTTGGGTCCAATAAGGTCTTACCTGTGTTAAGAGAATCTTCTGTCTTCCAGAAAGCACCCAGGCCAATAAAGGTCCAGGAGCTCTGAGAATCGTCCACACTATTTGATTTGCTTACACAAGACACCTGAAGACCAAGTTAAATAGTCAGAGCCCATTCCATGTCTCTGACCTGAGTCACTTCCAGTAATATCCAAAGTTAAATGCATACAACTCCATCTGTCATAAGGACAAATCAAGTCACAAGGCTGGAAGGAAAGGGGAAGGAGGCTTCAGGGAGAGGATAGCTACTGCTCAACAAAAGGAGGAAGCAGAGCAAACAGTCCATTTTATGCATAAGCCAGGAGTTGAAGCTTGCTTGTTTACATTTTGATGAACACGGTAACTGTTTATTACTTTAAACAATGTCGGTGTGAATGTTCAGTCTTTATTCTCATAAGAGTTGGAGACAGAAAGCTATATCCTGTAACTGCAGCTTACATATTGAAAGGGTAATCTGTGGACAGATGGATTCACCACACCAAGCCCCAGACTTTGGAAAGTGCAAAGCCTCTGAGAGCCTGGCTCCTGCCTTCCCCAAGAATGAAGACAAATGACGGAGAAGAAAAACAGAAGTGCCAAACTCTCGGGGTTTGTTTTAATTAGCAGAATGTGGCAGTCCTTGAAAATCAAACAATTGTTTCGGGGGGGGGGGGTTTGTTTTGTTTTTTGTTTTGTTTGTTTGTTTGTTTTTTGCATGGGGACTAATCTTAGGTTTGAGAAGTCAACATTAGGTCTGGACTCACTTAGTGACTTGCCTGTGTGAATTTTTAGCCTGTCTCTGTAAAATAAGAACCACAGTATCATGTTTGTTCATCCTCAGTGTCTGGGGGGTTAGACATGAGACAGTATATGGAAAATATTCTGTGTTCTGTGAATTGCCACATGTAAGGAGAGCCGAGACCTCATCTTCAGTGCATCTGACGGTTGTCATCTGAATGAGTACTTGTCACAAAAATTAAAGGTACGGAGTGATTATTCTCAACATGCAACTGTAGGTTTGGAAGCAAAGAGGGCTGGGGTGCAAAGAGAAACATTTTAGGACAGAGAGCAGCTCTGGTGGCAGCTGGAGGCTGGGAGTCTCCCCTGGGGAAAGATGAAGATTGATCGGGCCCTGTTTTGTAGTAGTCTAGTGTAGACAGTCTAGATTCTGTCGGGTTGATGCTTCTGTGGATGTTCTTATCCCAAATTTAGAGCACAGGACTGAGCAGAAGCCCAGGAGAAGTGTTGTCAAGAGTATAAGAAAATGGATCTGTATTTATCCTGTTCAGCCACTTTCCAGGGGTCAGAGCAACCCTGAGACTGTTACTTAAGCTGTCTGCGCTAGAGTTTCCTCATTGCTCTAAGGCATGGTCACCAGCATTCAACTGACAGAGAGTATTCAGCCTCTTGTGAAAGATGCTCTGAACCTGAATCCTGGTCACCTTTTTGTCATACTGGCTTTCCTGAGGGAGGAGCACAAACAACAAAGGCAACACATCCACGGAGCCTGAGAGTCCATCACATTTAGGTGAACTGAGTTCTCAGCTCAGCCCCTCAGAGCCACCTTTAATAAAGAATAGGTCTAGATTTCATTTCAGACCAATTATGTGAATGCTGCTAAGGTTTGGTCCAGCATCAGCGTTCTCTACCCTTGTGGTTCTCAGCCCATGGGTCTCGACCATCACACATTTCTAATGGTCTACCCCCGACAATAAATTTATTTTTGATGCTACTTCATAACTGTTCTTTTGCTACTGAGGGGTGTTTTAGCTCCTAAGACCATCAGCAATGTGTGTTTTTCAGTGGTTGCAACCCACAGGTTGAGAACTGCTGTTCTAGACCAACAAGCAGAGAAAGTAACTGTCATAGCAAACACCAGACTCCTGTCTGAGCCAGATTAAGGCTTTGCCATTAGGCACGTCTTTGTTTGGGTTGCCTGTCAGCTGTGGACCTTGGATCAGGATTTCTTAATCTGTAAAAAGGGAGAATATTTCTCACCCTAGGGAGCTGCTACAAAGGTGAGATGAAATAAGAACTATGAACTGATTGGGATATGCTGTGTTCATAAGTGGTAGCTACTTGTCTTAGTCAGGGTTTCTATTCCTGCACAAACATCATGGCCAAGAAGCAAGTTGGGGAGGAAAGGGTTTATTTAGCTTACTTCCACACTGCTGTTCATCATCAAAGGAAGTCAGGACTGGAACTCAAGCAGGTCAGGAAGCAGGAACTGATGCAGAGGCCATGGATGGATGTTACTTACTGGCTGGTTTTGTGTCAACTTGACACAAGCTGGAGTTATCACAGAGAAAGGAGCTTCAGTAGAGGAAATGTCTCCATGAGATCCAACTGTAAGGCATTTCTCAATTAGTGATCAAGGGGGTAGGGCCCCTTGTGGGTGGTACCATCACTGGGCCGGGAATCTTGGGTTCTATAAGAAAGCAAGCTGAACAAGCCAGGAGAAGCAAGCCAATAAGGAACATCCCTCTATGGCCTCTGCATTAGCTCCTGCTTCCTGACCTCCTTGAGTTCCAGTCCTGACTTCCTTTGGTGATGAACAGCAGTGTGGAAGTAAGCTGAATAAACCCTTTCCTCCACAGCTTGCTTCTTGGTCATGATGTTTGTGCAGGAATAGAAACTCTGACTAAGACACTACTATATTAAAAGGAGTCTTCTTGGAGAATATCCACTCACTTTGTCTCCCTTCTGAGTCTACTGTCCACCAGTCTTAGTTCCAAGGTAGATGAATGAAGAGCTAAAATTACTGTTCTATGTCCTGTAGGGTAGCACTGGGCTAACAGAAGTCCTGTCTGCCTCTGTATACCTTCTTTGTCCTCAACACTTCACAGTGCCTGGAGGACAGTGTTGAATAATGGATACAGGCATCTTAGGACCTTTGCAAAGATTTATCCTCAAAGTATTCGTCCAGTCCAGGTTTTAGCTAACAAGTTTTCTTTTTGTAACTGGCATTGTACATTGTATGCTTTCATTGAGTATATAATAAAGTTGACTATGTCCCCCTCCGCCAGCAGAGTTTTCTTTAGAAAAGATGATTAACAGAAACTGGAAAAGGGGAAAAAAGACAAAAAAAACTCTAGGTCCTATGGCTAGCAACCCAGCATATGCCTAGGCGTGTCCTAGGAGAGGGCTGGCTTCATGGAGAGTTTTTCTGTTGACTGCCTGGTGGCTAGCATGCCTGCTTTTCTTCTTCTGATTGACTGCAAGTCAGAGAGATTTAAAAAAAAAAGTCTTCTACAAGGAAAAAAGTGAACTCTACCACAGGTCACTTGGAGGAGGGGTGATAGCCAGGGCACTGTTGTCTTTCACATCACCTATATCTCCCACCTGTCCCCTCGGGAGCCCGCCTAGGAGCCTGCTATGTCAAATGCTCACTCCCCTCTTCTGAACCCTGGGGCTGCTCACAACAAACAAACCTCCCGAGAAAGGAAGAAAGGCTTCCGGGGAGTACACAGGAATACTTAAATGCAAGTTTTCACTTGTTGGTGAACTCAAATGGGTGATTTTTTTTTCCCTAGTCAATATAACTCCTAAAGAAGGTTAGGGTGAAGGTGAGATCCAGTAATCAAGCACAGAAAGAGACTTCTGTCAAATTCTGTCTGTCAGTCATCACACTGAATCTCCACAAACACTCACCACAGACATTATCAACAGAGGACTTCAAACCCCAGTGAAACACAGACTCTCGAGTTCAAAAATATAGCAACTGCAACTGAGTTTGGCAGAGTCTAAACCATGTGTGCAAACTGCCCTCACTGTTGCTGGAGACCTGAAATGGGAACCTTTAGCCTTTTCTTCTTGTTCTTTCAGCTCCTAACAGACAGTGTGTCCAAGAAACATCAAGAGACTGAAAGAAGTTTCATTCTTAACTGGTCTAGTCCAACTAAAAGTGTAACCTTCTAAACACAGTTTGTGAAGCAAGGAGAAAGGACAAGTGTGATGTGCATTATGTTGGTAAATTGTGCTGTTTGAGTTCACTGAGAACTGATCTGAAATCAGGGCTGCCCTCCTCATCCTCATTGCATACTGGTGTCTCATGTATCAAATATCCTCCAAAACCACTTGTCTGGAGACAGGCTACCTCTGACCTCTCATGTCAGGGAGAGAAGAGAACAGCAGAGCAGTCCAAGAGCAAACCCTGAGCCAAAAGGTGAACCATTTCCAACAGAGGTTACTGTGGTTTAATCTCATGGTATGGAAGTGTCTGCAGTAGGGAAGAGAAGTTTAAACATGGAGAACTCAGGCCTGGCAAGTTCAGCCATAGGAAACTCATCTATGGAGAAAAACTCATCTGGGAAGTTCAGCCACAGTTAACTTCTGCTGAATGCTTCAAGCAGCCAATTTGATGATTCTCTTCTCTCTCTCTCTCTCTCTCTCTCTCTCTCTCTCTCTCTCTCTCTCTCTCTCTCTCCCTCTCCCTCTCCCTCTCCCTCTCCCTCTCCCTCTCTCTCTCTTTCTGTCTCTCTCTCCATATGTCTGTCTGCTGCCTGCCTGCCTATCCATCATCTATCTGTACATCTATTATCTATCCATCTATCTATCTACCTACCTACCTATCTATCATCTATCTACCTCTTGCTATTTATTCTTTTAGTTGTGGCTTATTATATATTTTATAAACATTCATTTAAAACAGAAAATATTGCTATCATTGATCATTCTCCACATCACACGAAAACAAGTTTTTGGACAAAGTAAAGTGCTCGGATGAGTGAGTGCCTGGACCTTGAAGGAATTTCTGACTGAGACTCTGATGAACATTCTAGGATGTATAGTAAAGCAGAGTTTGTCACTGTTTTTTGTCGTATTTTTTCTTGTTTTGGTTTTTTTTTCTGTTGCCTAGAGCCATGTTCAGTGTGGGACATTTGTACTTTCCAGAAGTTCAGTAGAACTTCAATATTTCATTTTGGTGACTCTGTAGGAAAGTGGGACTTGAGCTAGTGTGTGGCAAAGCCAATCTGAGTTAAGTAAGGCATGTGATCACTATCTGTGTAGCTTTTCATCCCTCTGCCTCACCCGTAGATTCAGTCTTGTGTCGTGTCAATAAGTTCTTCTGAACAGAGGATGGTTACACCCTTGGTTAGCCATGCATTATTTTATATGTGGTACTTGTTCCATTTAGTGTACTTACAAAATGCTCAAATCACGTTCTTTTATCAAGTCACCATGAAGAATGTTGAAACTGGCTCAGAGATGGTAGGAATTTACACAGATCCCCAGAGACTTGTCATACTTCCTACAGAATTCATACTGATTAAATCTATGTTGAAGAAGACTCCATAGACTGGAAAGATGGCTTGGTGGTTAAGAGAACTGGTTGTTTTTTTTTTTTTTTTTTTTTTTTTTTTTTTTAGAGGATCCAGCTTTGATTCCTGGAGCTGACAAGGTAGTTTATGGCTGTTTGTAACTCTAGTCCCAAGGGATCTGATATCCTTTTCTTGCCTCTGAGACCACAGGCATGTACAAGGTGCACAAATGTACATGAATGCATAATAGTCATACACATGAAATAAAAAATGGAAAAAAAATGAGGGGAAAAAAAAGCTCAGTTTCATGTTGTGTTCAAGTCTATCAGAAAGAGGAATGTTATTTGGTAAACTGATTTTATTACTGAAACAAGATGATATCATGATTCCTCTGATTCTTAAAACCTACAAATATACAAAAATTAATCAATAAAAATAATAAATAATAATAGGACCAAGGTATAAGTACAAAATGCTGTCAAATCATTGCTTTCCAAACACTCTAGATTATTATTCCAAGTAATTTTTTCAAAGAAATTTAATGAAAATATTCATTATATATAAACTTTACTAAAGCAGAGAAAAAATCCATTGCAATTGAATTTTTGAGTCTAGCACATAGCTTCCAGTATCAAAACCTAACATAAAAATGGCATAAAAAGAAAGCCACAAATAAACCTCACTCATGAAATAAGAAGTAATCATTGGAATAAAATAAGTAAATTGAACCTAGTAATGTTTTGAAGAAAGAGTGGCTTACTATGAATAAATACAATATACCAGACAAATTTAAAATTGTTTCACCACAGGAAGTCTATGAATATAATTGTTCAAAGATGAATAAAAATGACAAACCCTACAGATCCTGAAAGCAGTTGCTGAAATTGAACACCCATTAACAATTTCTTAGAAATTATAAATAGAAGGAAAGTTCCTTAATTTGAGGTAGAGAATTGAACATTAACCAAGAGACAATGCTGTTTGTGAGGTGAAGTGGGAAAGCCATTCTTGTCAAAGTCACAAAACTGTTATTGCTGAGGTTCGATATTGTTCTGGAAACTCTGACAGATAAAACTGATAATAAAGAGTGAATTTATTTATTGAAAATGAGTATGAGAGGCATCATTACTTGTGGATCATTGAAGTGTCTGCCAAGAACAAAAGCACAAGTCAAAACATATATATGAAGTAAAACTGCATTTATAGTAACATTGAATTTACTAAAGAAGTTGTAACTATAATGGGAAAAGCTGAGAACAAGTAAAGCAAAATTATATTCATGGGAATAGAAATCACATAGGGATAATTTTACAGAGTAACTTATAACTGTTTGGATAGAGTAGCTGTCAAGACAAACTATGCCATTAAGGAATAATAATAAGTGGGACTGTGAACTATATCCATGTGTTCTTTTACTTCAAAGTTTGATTTCCTAAAATTAGCCTAGGTCTGTCTATATAGGAGCAGTTAATTACCTGGAGCAGGGAGTAAGAGGTCAGGGAAGTAAACTCCAATGGTCACAGGCCTTACTTTCCAGTAATTATAAAACTGTCCTAAAATCTGTGGTGAGAGATTTCTCATCTCTACAACGTTACTAAAATGTGTTCAATAGCACATTTTAAAGGGTTGAATTTTTATTGTATAAATCTTGTCTCAATAAAGTTGTTATGTTAAAAAGATTCTATGGAAAAATTTACTTTCATGAATGAGGTTGGCAATTTTAAAAAGTGAAGATACTGCTAACACTGGGGTCAGAGCTGTGTCTCAGTGATAGAACACTCACCTACCATGGTTAAGTGGCACCAACCCAACCCAAACATAATAACAGTCTATGTTGACCATCCTTCTTACATGTCTCTTTTGAGTTCTGCTGAGTATTTTTCCATATGCAACCACAAAACAACTGTTGGAATATTTGTGCCTTTCACTTAGCTTTATATTTGACATTTTCATAGCCAAATGCCTCCCTAAGCAAATTGTGTATTGGTGTGTTCATTTTTAAAATATGGAAATAATTGGTAGGGTTTTTACAGTGTCAATGGATTAAGCATATTTTTGTATAGCTGTGTGATGGCTAGTTTTAATTGCCAATTAGATAAAACTTACAGTTACCTGGGCAGAGAGTCTCAGTGAGGGATATTCTAGACCAGGTTGGCTTATGGACATTTCTGTGATGGTTGGCCTTGATTGCCTTGGTTGATATGAGAGGGACTCAGCCTGAAAGTGAACAGCATCATTACCTGGTCTTGTGCCTTGAACTGTATAAGAGTTGAGAAAACCAGCTGAGTATTATGCTCACACACATTTATCTCTCTCTGCTCCTGACTGTATATGTAATGTGATCAGCCACTTCAAGTTTCTGCTTTAACTTCCCACAGTGATGGACTACGAGTTAAATAAACCTTTTCTTAAGTTGCTTTTTATCAAGGTATTTTGTCACAGCAACAGAAATAAAACCAATACATTTGCCCTAGAATTTCCTGAGATTATTAAAATCATATCGTAAAAGAATATTTAACAACTTAAGTAAAGTGTTTGGAACACAATCTTAAATGGAGGAAAAAGCAGCACACACAAATCTCTGACCTTCAATCACTGTGAGCAGAAAGGAAGAGGGAGAGAGGCAAAGGGAGAAAAAAGGAGAGAAAGAGAATGAAATTAGTCACTACAACTGGATCAGTGCATCTCTTAAAATATGAAACTGGATAATGAGCATAATAGATAGCTCTTGTAATACCCCAGAGAACCACTAACTGCAATGTCGTTACTTGGTATCCCGCTTACTGTGTCTATTATTGGATTTCTTTTTCCAAGTTCATTTCATTCAGTTCAATTAAACAAATGTTTGCTAAATGCCATGGCCAAAGCAGAGATGGATAAGTAGGAGAGGAAGACAGGAAGACACACTGAGCACTGGGTCCCAGGTTAGTAAGAAGACAGATGAGAGGATGAATAGGAGGAAGGGTTAATGTAATTGGAAAGCCACTGCAGCTGCCATGAGACAGACAGACAGAAGATAGCTGGTAGCGTTGTCCTGTTTCCAAGAAACAGGGAGGCCGAAAGGAAGACTTATTTCATGAAGGAGACATGATGTAGCACTAACAGAGTTAGCACCTGGAAGCTGAAGTCCTAGGGATGGGTACAAGAGAAACAGGAAAGGAACACTCAAGAGCCACATAACGCAAAGGTGTTGGGAAGAGTCCTAGAAAAGAGTAAAGATACAACGATGCCTTGCGACCCAGGTGGAGTCCTCATATCAGTCTGACACAGAGTAAGGATGGAGGTGAAAGGCTGCCTAGAGCCACCATGAGAGACTTGGTGGAGATGGAGATGGGTGGGGAACTGGAGAAGCGAGTCTCTAGAGGGTAGGTAGCCAGTAGCCAAGCTAGAAAAAGAAGGAGAATGGAAATCAATGTGCATTCTCTGTGGTCTCCCTGCTAAGAGTGGGCTGGTGGGATGAGGCTTTGAGCATCTCTTCCGACTCTCTTCTTTCTCTTTCCCCTAAACATTCAGCTCCAGCCCTTCCTTCCACTGCCCAATCACAGGCTGTAGCTTTATCTGACCAATTAAGTATAGGCACCGATTTCAAGGGAGTAGAAAAAACTGACAGCAGTCCACAACAAGAAGTTATTATACACACGACTTGGGATGATAACAATTATAAGAATATAGTTGCTATTGAAAATCATTCAATGAGGAAATATTGATGTAATTGTGTTTCATCTGTTAATTCCCTAGTCCTCCCAAATGCCCCATTTAAGCAGGCACCATTCTTTACCCTGTTTTCCAGATGAGCCAAGGTAGGGTACACATGGATCCACACTGCTTGGTTATTCTTCCAGAAAGGAGAAGAGTTGAGACTCTAACCGAGGCAGTTTGGTGTTAGAGCTTTGCCTTTATTTCTCTACAATTTTGCCACTTTAAATGGCATACGAAAGTTATTATCTTAGGTCGGTCTTACATATATTAACAAATACATATCTCTGTCCCATAAGAATGGAAAATGGAGTTTGGGACCCTGAGACATTCTCTTTGAATCATCAGATCTACTAGGGAACCATACACTCATACTGTATGTCCCTGCTAAGGATGTGTGTACTCTGCCTGTATCACAGGAAGAGTTCCTTTTACTTCACTTTACTCAGCATTTTCTAAGGCTGAACTAATTGACCTACCATGTGCTTAGCTACATGGTATCAAAAATTTAATAATAGGTGAGCACAGTGTCAGTAGTAAGAAGTGAGAGCTAAAAAAGAATATAAAGAAAACAGGAGAACTTGTGTGTGGGTATGTGTGCCGTTGCTCATGTGTGAATGTCCAGAACCAATATTGTAGAGTCTGTTATATCCTTCCACTAGTATCTGACTCTCAGGGACCAATCTTCAGACATGTGGCTAGCTCCTTTACTGAGTGCATCATCTTACTAGTCCAGAGGCCTAAGGAATTCCTAAGAACAGAGACAATAGTATCTAACGTGACTCAGTGTGATCTCTGTAATATAAAAATCCCTCTGTAGGCTCACATTTTCAGGTGGGCCCTGTATCATTGCACTTGATGTGGGTGTGTGCAACAGTGAGGATGGATGTTACAGGAGCGGTCCAGTGTGGATACCTTAGAGAACATGCAAGAGACTAGAGATCCAAGTGACATCAGAATTCAGTATGAGCAAAAGTTAGTGACAAGAACAGGAAAATGTAAGAGGTATACGATTTTGGAATTTCATAAGACATCTTAGCATGGCTGTGAGGCATGGTGCTGTAGTTAGCTTTACAGAGATCTGAAAGGAGGAGTGGGCCCTGTATCCACTTGCTTTGTCCTCCATTGTAGCATTCCTTAGATGGGCATCTGAGTGTAGTAATCATCAGGGTCGGACCACAGTAAGAGAAGGAGAGAGATGGAAGGTTACATATGAAAACAGGATAGACCTGGAAAGTTCTCATTGCCTGTAAAAACAGAATGTGGGTTCCCCTCTGAACACAGTGAAGCTGTGAGAGTGCATTCAACGGAGGAGGGCTGAGACTTGGTTAGGTTTTAAGAGCATCACACAGGAAGCTTTGTAGAATGTTCATGACATAGACCTGGGGCTTAGGAGGCTGGTTTTCAGTCTGTCTTACAAGTGAGGAGAATGGAACCTTGGAGAAAGATCCTGTCAGATTCGTAGTCAATGAGACATACTGTTGGATGGGAACACTGTAGTGAGGGAGAGATATATGCAGTTTAAATAAAACAAATAGTAAAATAGTGCATATTTGTCATCTAAGATACCAGATCTATAATTTTAGTGAATGAATCTATAGTATACTTTGATCATATCGACCCTTCAAAGCCCTCTCTCATCTTCCTCTCCCTCCTTCTGCTGGTTCCTTTTCTCTCTTAAAATACGTACATTTCTACTTTTATGTTTTTTTCTTAAACTATAGCTTTTGCATGTAAGAGAAGACATGTATTATTTGCCTTTCTGAGTTTGTCTCACTGTTCTTGACATAACATCAGCAAGTTGTATCCATAGTACTACAAATGACATGATTCTACCATTCTTTATGGGTGAATAGTACTCCATTGTGCATGCATGGCATCTTTCTCTATCTGTCTGTCAGTTTGTGGGCACCTAGGTTGAGTCTGTTGTGGATAGTACTGTGATAAAGATTGATGTGCAGGCGTGTCTAGTGCATGTTGACCTAAATACTTTGGACACATAGTTTCCATCTCACTACAGTTGGAGTGGACACCACTGAAAATAAGAACAAATGCTGGTAAATAGGGTGAAGGGATACTTAAACTCTTTGGGTAGTGTGTAAATAAGCTAAACTTCTATAGATATCAATTTGAAAATCTCTCCAAAACTAGTTCTACATGACTACCCTAGGATCCAGCTGGACATATGCATGAAGGATGCTGTGGCGTTTTTCCTACACTGTTTATTGTGTCCATGCATGCATGCATGTGTTTTGAGCATGGGTGTGTCACAGCGTGAATATGGTGGTTTGAAGACAATTTGTTTCTCTCTGCTACGTGGATCACAAAGATCAAGTTCGAGTCATGGAACTTGATGGAAAGCACCTTTACTGGCTGAGTCTTCTCCAAGACCCTGGGACTTTCAACCTGAGCAAATGTCTAAATATAGGCTGCATTTACTGTGAATAAAAAAATAAGGAAAAAAGAAGCTTGGTGAGTAGACAAGTTTTAGGGACCTGCAGAGCACTTGATGCTCTTCCAGGCTTTCATGCATGTTGCAACGGAGAAGCATTTTTAAAACTAGCTGTGAGGTAAAGGCTTGAGGATGGGGTGGAGACCAAAGAAGAGCAAGAAGATGTGTCTGAGCAAGTGGTGTGCAGATCCCGTGGAGTCAGGAGGCACACTCAGACAATGACGAAGGGATATCATCCTACCTGGTCAGATGCATGGAGGCTCATGGCCTAAGGGTTCGCTGTGTGAAGGCAGCTCTGATACTGGAATCCAGATGTCCTGTGCGTTGCTGCTGGACATCAGAGGCTGACATTCACTAGAAGACATTGGTGCTGGACACAGAGCATCACAGGCTGACTCTATGCTATTCACTAAAAACCTAGAGAGTACTTACTAACACTCCATGAGTGTTGTCATCTCACTTTTTGGATAAAGAACTTGGATCTTGCCAAGGAAATACCTTGTTCTTTATGAAAACACATGATGCAGCCAGTGGCATTTCCAAGTAAATGATATCTCAGGTCTTAGCGATAATTATGCCAAACTTTTTTACATATTACTAATCAGATATTTAGTACAAAAGATAAAATAAGCTGGCTGCAATATTTCCATAGTAAAGCTATGAATTTCATCTAATATTATAAATAGTCATCAAGGCTTAAACTAATAAAACAGAATTGCTGGATTTTTTTTTCAGATAATTGTCTAAAATGTCACGTTGGAGAAAATCAGGAATACTATGAAAACCAATGCAGGTCGCATTTTTCATTTCTACCTGTTTATTGTCTTTTCTGGCATCAGATGAGAAGATACAGGGTCTGGGAGAGACTTTAATAGTCTCTATAATAGTAGAGCTCACTGCCTAATACCCTGTTCTAGTCTATGTGCTGAAAATTGATTTTGTGGTAATTCTTTCCTGTGTCTAATCAGATCAATAAATTATAGTTATGGGTCTGTTATTCTAGGTCATTCTCTTTCCTCTATAAGAGCTTTGGCCATTGCCCTTCCACAAATTCCTCCTCCCACTTTAACTTGCCTATTGAGAAGCCAGTCCACAGACCTGCTGGCACAGCCTTTGTTGTTCTGCAAGACAATGTACCATGATGAAGACTTCCATCCATTCACTGGGAGCAGATGCTGCTCTTTGATAAAAAGATACTGTTTGAGAATCCCCTAGATCTTGGCTGAAGTCTCAACCCTCGGCCACATTCCCAAGCTGGGGAACATATTAAATATGCCAGAAACAGCACATTGTTCCAATGACTTCCAACTTCCTTGAAGGTTATGTAGGCTAATGATAAGGAATTCAGTCCACAGAAGCAAGCACAAAAGAATCACACTTAGAAGTGCTTAGTTCCTTAAGAAATAGGTTTAGGGTGACTGGCGGACAAAGCCAGTGCTGTGATGTCCAGTTAAACCAGCCAAAGAGAGTTCTCCCTTTCAGTCACATGGCTCAGCTTTTAGCTCCATACTGCTCACGAAAAGTATCCATCTTTTAAAATGTGGACCCACCACATCTTTACCTGCTAGAGATGCCACTTTCGAACTGTTCCTTCAATTTTGCACCATTATCAGCACCAGTTAAATTAAAGGGTTATTTACTGAAGTTCATCTTCTTTCTTCTCTCCCTTTGAACAAGACACAGAGGACAGGCGAGGAGAAGCCAGAAATGTGCATTCCATTTGAAATCCATGATTAAAAAGCTTAAAAATTCAAACCAACATAAAAAACTGTTTTATTTTAATACTCTGCAAGGTTTCAGTGAACTCCATTATTTTCACTCACTATTTGCTTGAATAATTTAGGCAAGGAAGCTAAATTATACATAAAGTGTACAGTTAGAAGAAAAAGTTCATGCACAGCCCTAGGCTATAGCCTTCCCCTAATGATGTCTGAAGCCAGTGAAAAGAACTCGTTAGACTGAGAGTAATTTCTCAGGGTTTAATTTTTTTCTTAAAGCAATAATGTTCTTATAAAAATCTGACAAATAATACACTAAAAGAAAAAGCCACAAAAGAGGCTTGCAGTGTAGCTCTTGTAAACTTCCATTTTACTTCGTGTAAACGTTGACTTTTCTGTCACCATAGCAGAGGATTGTTGGCAGCCTCTACTGATCTGATTCAGCAAGGAAAATACACAACATGATCAAACGGAGTTTCTGTTTGGCCTCATCACTGCTCCAAAGTAGTAAGTTAAAAGAAGATGCTTCAGGCCGCCCAGTCTGCTGTGGAAGGGGTCCCAGCACCAACTTAGTACACCATCAACCTGAACAAGTAGTTCCTGCTCCCTGAAGCTTGGCACTTAAGGAGCTATCTGTGTCATTAAACATTTAAAGGCTGACACACATGCTCAGGTTTCCTTTCTGCATAACAACAGCAATTCTGTCTGCTGCAAGAGCTGCTGCAAGAGGACAGGAATATCAAACCCAGACCGCTGTCACCTTTGATTTCTGAGCTGCCTTTGTTCCTCTTTTAAAGTCATACAGCTGCAGAACTTGAGGAGTCTAGGTGACTACCCTTGCTTTACAGATGGGGAAACTAAGGCCCAGAATACTGAAATGATGCAGTCAAGGCTCTGTTGGTAATGTATTTGTTCATTCAATCCCAGATATGGAAAAGGAGAGAGAGAGAGAGAGAGAGAGAGAGAGAGAGAGAGAGAGAGAGAGACAGAGAGAGAGACAGAGAGAGAGACAGAGAGAGAGACAGAGAGAGAGACAGAGACAGACAGAGAGACAGAGAGAGAGACAGAGAGACAGAGACAGAGAGACAGAGACAGAGAAACAGAGACAGAGACACAGAGAGAGACACAGAGAGAGACACAGAGACAGACAGAGACAGAGAGACAGAGAAAGAGACAGAGACAGACAGAGACAGAGAGAGACAGAGACACAAAGAATTAGACAGAGAGACAAAGAGAGATAGTGACAGATGGGAGACAGACACACAGATATTACAGGTAGGAGAGCTGGGACTTCTTTTCATATGATCATTTCAGTTTGCTCCGCTTCATCCTTTTCAACTGGGCTGAGTCATGTTCCTCATCTGGACAAATAATTCCTGGTAGTAAACTAGAAAACATGTAAACTAGTCTTGCAAATAGTTCAGTGGCAGAACTTTTGCTTTTCTATACACAGCAGCTCTACCCTGTGCATCCATTATTTCCTTACATTCCCAGTTCCCACTAACACATCAGTGAGACCCCAAGAGGGTGGCTCCTACAGCTCTGTGGTTTGATATGCATCAATGACAAGTAAAAGCCAGGAAGGCTCAATGAAGATGCTGATAGCCTAGGTCCCCTCAAAGAAAAAGAAGGCTGAGTATGTCGGCCTAAGGATGGGAGTGCTGAGTAGAGAAGGAGCAGCCAGAAAGAGGACCATGGCAAAAATGAGGTCTTACTGTTTCTTGTGATTCCTATTTGCTTCTGTGTTTGTGTGTAT
>JADRCD010207192.1:0-15868 GCA_019843815.1 Montemys delectorum
TGTTTAATTTTAAAGAGCTGTTAGACCACATTATGAGTAATTGACAGACAGCACGTTCCTCTAGGCCCATATTTTAGGAAGAAGCTCCTGAAAATAGCCCTGTTCACACCACGGCTGTGAAAAGAAAAAAAAAATCCTTTTACTTTACTGGCCTCAAACTTAGGGAACGTGTGAGATTCTGGAAGCATCCTCCAGATTTTAGCTGAATTATGTCTTTTCTTTTTCCTCCCCTCCAACTGGTGTCTTTATGGAATGTTGGGGATCCTGAGAGCATTTGGGTTGATTCTCTGCCCCTTTTTTCCTCTTCATTATGAAGAAGAAAAAACAAAACAAACACTTTGGCTGGCCCAGAATGTTTCCTAGTTCCTAGCAGGAGCCTGACCATCTCTCTGTCCTTTCACTCTGTCTGATTTCCACAAGGCCTGAAGCGGGGACACCTTCAGCAGGGGTTCCAATGTCACTGCCATCATGACCCCCCCTGGGGAGCCCTGGAGATGAAAGGTGCCACAGCTACCTCTTTTCTAGAGAGGTGACAAGCTGATCTAGGCACAAGACCAAATGTGACTCACTGGGCTCCAGGCAGCACTGTCCTCGCTGTGTCCTGCCACTGGTGCTGACTGAGGCTGGCTCCATCAAAGAACCAAACCTACCTAGCTTGGTGGAGCCTGAATGCTGGGCCCAGTTTCTGGCCAGGACCACGGCTGGGTTCTGACACAGACCTGGTACCATGGAGACAAGGCAACAGACAAGGAGATGACTCATCTGGCTGAGAGCCCAAAAGATGGATGCCAGGCCTTCTTGCAGACAAAATAAGATTACGGAGACGCAGAGCAAAAAGTGTCTGGCCTCAAATGCTAATGCTCTTTAATCCATCCACTTAGAAAGCCAGTCATCTGCTGAGATCCGACGCATCTGAGAGAGAGCTGTCACGCTCAGGAGCCCATTTCCAACTCTCTCCTCCCATCCCTGATGCAACAAAGGCTGTCACAGGCACTCTTCTGTACCCCAAGGTCCTGTCACCTGCTGCGGCAGGGTCACAGCTCTCCACTACTTTGTGACTGTCTGTGTACTTGGCCTTGCCCAGCTGTGGAGATCGGGGAGGAGGACGATGCTGTTTCCAAGGCAAATCATTAAAAGCCCAAGAGCTCCTGCTCTGGAGCTGGGGAGATGGATCCATAAGTAAAAATGCTTGGCATACAAACATGAGGACCCCAGTTAGGATCCACAGCACCCACATAAAAATCCAGGCACAGCAGCATACACGTGTAGTCCGAGAGCAGGGAGGTGGACACAAGAGGATTTTGATTTTTCTGGCCAACCAGTCCAGCTGATTCGGTGAACTCTGGGTTGAATGAGAGACCCTGACTCAAAACAATAAGGTATCAAGGGATAGAAGGAGATAAGCCAGATTTGACTTCTGACCTCCACAAGCACGCGCACACACACACACACACACACACACACACACACACACACACATGCACGCACGCACACTCCCTCACTCTCACTCTGTGCCACAGTGATCGAAGGAACAGGCATTGAGATGGTACAGTTGAGAGATGGTGGGGCTTCTGTCAGCCTCAAATTGGAGAAGAATAAAACAAGCCAGGCCTTCCCACCCTCCAGGTTAGACACAGAATGTCTCCGAGCCCAGCCAGGGTGTTTCAGGTGGTGTTCGCTGTTCCTGTGTCACATGGCTATTTGAACTAATAAATCCCCTCCTGCACCCTGACGCACTGTCTGCAGACACATTAAAAGCTTACAACTCCCTTCTAATGCTCCCTCAGGGGAAACTGGCTCTCACAGAGGCACAGGATCCCTCCTGACAAGACAGCGGCTCATGTGGGTAAATAGGAACTGAGCCCCGAACTTGAACAAAATGAGAGAGGAAAGAGCCTTTTAGAAAGCTCCAACACCGAGGACAGATGCTTCACTAGGTCTTTCGGGGCAGATTTAAACTGGACAACAGCTGTGTGCATGCTTTTTGAGGCCGATGTTTCAGATGAAGTAGCAGAAGGAGCCACCTTGGGGCATAGGTGCTTGGTGCCATATGGAGATTACACAAGCCAAACAATTGCTACCGCATGAGTGTGACATCCACTCTATCACCACTGTGCATTGTGATGTGTGTTGTATCACACTGGTGTGCAGTGTGACCTATGTTCAATCACAACATTGTGCAGTGTGATGTATGCTCTATTTCACTGTTGTGCAGTGTGACGTATGTTCTGTCACACTATTGTATTTTCTATCACACTGTGCAGTGTGGTATATAATCTATAACCGTGTGTAGTGTGCTGTGTATTCTATTCTATAACTGTGTGCAGTGTGATGTAGATTCTATAACTGTGTAGTATAATATATATGGTGTATACTCTATAACTGTGTGCAGTGTGATGTAGATTCTATAACTGTGTGTAGTGTGATGTATATTTTACTGCAGTCCCTTAGACAGTAGGAGGAGACAGGTAAGAAGAGCATCCTACAGTGGAGTGAGGACGGGACACTCATTGCCAGCCAAGGCCTCAGAGCGCAAGGGAACTCCCACTGCTTTTATTGACCCAGAGTCACAGTTGGCTTCAGCTGTCAACTGAACACAAACTAGAGACACATGGGAATAGGGAACCTCAACAGAGAAATTGCCTCCAGCACATTGCTCTATGGACATGAATGTGGGACATACTCTTGATTGCGAATTGATGTAGAAGGACCCAGTCCACTGTGGGCAGCACCATCCCTAAGCAAGGTGGACCTAGGGTGTATAAGACAAGTTGCTGAAAATTTCTACCTTGAGTTCCTGCCTTGGCTTCTCTCCATGATGCACTGTGTAGCCGTAAGCCAAACAAGCCATTTCCTCCTTGAGCTGCTTTTGGCCAAGGTATTTTACCACAGCGCCAGAGAGGCAGGCAGGAACGTACAATGAGGGAGCTATGAGGAGATGTCAGAGGTTGCAAAGTTATAGCTGAAATAGAATAAGATTAAAAGCAAAGACGCAGCATAGGGGACAATGCCTGCAACCTTCCTCTTCACTCAACATGACACTGAATGATGTCCCCACCATGTTCTGTGGTCCTGGGCTCCATGTACCTGTACCAAGAACATAGCTTTGACCTTCAGCTCCAGTGTGAGGCTTGGGCTTTGGTCAGAAGCCTACTTGATTTTCCCAGCCTCTGCAATGGGTTCTAAATAATATGTACAGCCAACAAAGCTCTAGGAGAAACAGCCACAGCAGGGTAAAGTGCTTGTCATGGGAGCATAAAGGCCTATGTTTGAATCACCAAGACACCTACAAGAAGCTGGGCAGAGTGATGTGTGCCTGTCATCCAGCACTGGGGAGGCAGAGGCAAGAAGATCCTGTGGCTGGCTAATCAGCCCATCTAGTCTAATCAGTGAGTGCTAGTTGCAGTGAGACTGTGTCAAAAAATGAAGGCAGAAAGCAATAGAATAAGAAACTCTGTGTGTGTGTGTGTGTGTGTCTATGTGTGTGTATGTCTATGTATGTATGTGTGTGTGATTGCACACACACACACACACACACACACACGTACAAACACACACCAGTCCCAGTACCCAGTGGATTAAGGGAAGACCAACAAGCATGGCTTTCTCTTGCGAGTGGGCAGGTCAACCGTGTCCCCTGTGTTGGAAATCAGATCATCCTCCATGCAGAGGTCTCTATAGGACTTGGAGCATGCTCAAACCCTGTCCTCCTCATGCTCATGGCAAAAAGGCAAGAGCCCCGGTGCCACCAAGCGCGTTAGCCACCTCCCCCCATGCCATGCCTACGAGCATCCCATTGGCCCAAGGAAGTCATGCCATCCAGCGGGATTCTTTAGAATGAGGATGTCACTCCAAACATCCACCCTGCAGGAAGCTGAAAGCAGCTGTCGGGACTGGGGACAGTACCCAGTCTGCTGGACCAGAGAGGGGACTCTGAGGTCCCCTCACACAGTCAGCGTCCTCTCTTTGTTGTTGGCTTTCAGGTCATTTGCAGTGCTGGGGCATGGCTGCTGCCCAGAGAGCCTCCCAGCCCCTAGCCACACTTGCACACCAGCTCCACTCTCTTTGAGAAGCATCTCAGAAGCCTTTAAGCTGTGTTGACCTCGTGGCTCAGTGGATAGAGTTCAACCCCCAGGACCTACATAAAGGTGGAAGAAGAAAACTGACTCTACAAAGTTGTCCTCTGACCTCCGGACACACACCATGGCGCAATCCCCCCACACTAACACCCCCCACACACACACACAACAATAATAAATAAAATCTTTTTTGTTTATTATAGGTAAATTACACCAGAAAAATCCCATCTCGGGCCAACGCTACTTTGAATTAAAGGAGTTGCTGAACCGGTCAACAGCCAATGATTTACAAAGTGAGCTTTGGTCCCTTTGAAATGTTGGTGTCCCCAGCATCCAGTCATGCTGTCCCTTTGCAGCCCTTTGTATGGATTTATACATCAGACAGCTGAGCCTTGCCTACAGACGAGAGGGACCCTGAGCCTGTTACAGCCTATCTCCTTTCACTTAAGGATAGGACGAGTTGGGGGGTATCCAGCCGAAGTGAGAAGGAACCTGTGGGTGGCTGTGATATACAATCAATGAATCCATGAATGAACTGTCAAAAATAAAGGAAAAAAATTACTTAAGATTTTTCAACGGATTGAATGCTATTGATACCTATCACCCAAGCTTCTCCAGGGCCAGCACGGGGAATAAGGAGCACTGAGAAGCTGGGCCAGCAGGGTCTGGCCCCGGGCCTTTGTCTTCCATGCTGTCAGCTCACGAGCAAGTGTCTGCGCCTCTCTGAACCCAAACAAACCTCTAGAAGCCTCACCTCTATTTCCCTCCTGCGTTGTGTGTCTGTCTGTCCTCTTTCCAGCTGTCCTCCCTCCCCCCACAGCAGAGGTGACAGCTATTTCTGCTCTGTTCTCATTTGCATGGACGACATCCAGTTCCCACGTTGTCATTTCCATTTCTCCGTGCTAACAGATCCTCCAGGAAGTCGCTAACTAGAGCGCGCTCATCCCAGAAGCCTTCTGGACCATCAAATTTTTGAATAAATATCTTTTTATTTGTCATCCCTGCTGAGAAGCCTATAAGCATCTGTGCTACACCAGGAAGGTTTCATTATTTTCCTAAGATTGATGTCAGTCAGCCCTGAGATCACCTTGAAGTGCCTGCATTTGCAAGAAGCCCTGCAGCCTCTGCAATCAGATTCTCAGACTCATTAGAATTGAGATTTGCATCTGCAGTCGGTCAAAGGTGAGACGCCACACGGGAGCCTTGTTCAGTCCTAAAGGAATGTATCATAGAACACTCTGGGAAGTGGCCTTACATGCACACATGTGTGTCCATGCACGTGGAGGCCAGAGGTCAACATCTGGTCTTTCCCCCAATTGTTTTCACCGTAGTTAGGAAACAAGGTCTCTCACTTGACAAGGAGCTTGCCAGTTTAGCTAAGCTGGTTGGCCAGTGAGCTCCTGGGATCCTCCTGTCTCTGCCCCGCCCCTCACTGGATTGTAGCCATGGGCAACCACATACGGCTTTTTGAGTGGGTGCTGTGGAGCTAAATTCAGTTCCTCATTCTTGTAAAGCAAGTACTTCATTGAGTGAGCCACCTCCTCGGCCCTCCTAGTGATAAAGGCGCTAGGAGAGCACAAAGCATCTCACAATGCGAGTCTTTGGCCGTCACTGACCCACATCTGCAGCTTATGGAAGAGTGGACCGTCCATTGCTCAAAATTGGGCCGCATTGGGGACAGCCAGGGGTGCAGGGCACTTGCTTAGTACGTGGGAAAGCTTAGATTCTACCCCCAGCAACACACAACAAAGGTAAGCCTAGTCATTAGGGAGGACAACAGACACACACTGACACACCTAGTCCAGATGAGTGTGTGCACTCGCCCTGCAGTCTGAAGGCCAAACAGACCGAGTATGCTCCAGCATGCGCATGCGCAGGGAGCTGGGGGGGGGGGCGGTGTCTTAGTACAGAATGCAAATACCAAGACATACGGAGGCAGCACAAGACACTAAGAGACCCACGGGTCTCTTACCTACTTGCTCAGCTGCCTCTTTGAAAAGAGACCTCATTTTCAGCTTGCCCTTACTCAGTAAAAATACAATGATGTCAAAACACTGAGCAGAGGCGTGAACTTGATCTCCTTGGTCCCCACAGCGGGCTGCAGATTCTCTGCCTTGTGTGTGCTCTTGGCTGCTGTTGCTCAGCACTTGCGTTGCTTTCGGTCTCTCTCCTATTAGACTCAGTTTTCCAGCTTAGAGATCAAAGTGTATCTTCCATGGATCCGTCTACAGAAAGCAGTCGAGGACAGAAAGATGGAGCTCAGAGAAGGCTCCCCTCCCCTCTATCCTCCCCACCACCTCCATTCCAGCTCAGATCTTGCTGGTGTGGGCTCAGTGGCTGGCTCCGCTCAGCAGCCGTCTTTCTGAAACAGAGCCATGAGCTGGCCATCACCTGTGGGTCTTTGTGGAGCACAGTGAGATCATTGTCTACGTGGGCCAGCTCTTGCTTCTCCAAGGCTGTCTGGGTGGTGCTCTGAATCCAATCAAGGGGTCAACAGCATGCATCACCAGGGGCTAAGGGTGGTCACTGTGTCCTTTGTATCCTGATTGGCAAAATCACAAGGCCTTCCCCAGCAAGGACCTCCACAGACTCCAAATACTAAAATAACTCACCTTGAAAGAGAGGGTTGGTTACAAACCACCTGCTCAGTGTTTGCTTGGTAAGTCATTCAGGCGGCTTAACACTCAGCGAGAGCTCAGTTGGTAGAGTGCTTGCCGAGCATGTGCAAACACTGTGCATGTCCCAGCACTGTGTAAACAGGGTGCAGGGACATTCACTTGTAGTTCCTGTAGTTGGGAAATAGAGGAATCTGAGGTCATCCTCTATTACATAGCCAGTTTGCAAACAGCCTGAGCTACACCGGACTGGCTCAAAACAAAGCAAACCAAAACCACAAAGGCAGTGATATAAAATGATACATTTGGTGCTGGAGAGACGGCTCAGCAGTGAAGAGCGCTGGAGCTCCTGCAGAGGGAGGACTGAAGTTCAGTTCCCAGCACCCACAGCAGGAGGACCACTGCCACTCGAGCTCCAGGGGTCCAACGCCCCTTTCAAGCATCTATCTGTACCCACATTCAGGTGTGCATACACACAGACAAAAAACAAATAAATCTTTATTAAAGAGAATAAAAAGATCACGGACCCCAGCACTCTGCTGCCCCCTGTAGGTCACTGTTAGTTTTCCAGTGTATCCCTCATTACTTTCTCTTGCGATTACAAACACAAGCAGCATCGCTCTGCACCTTGCTGTACACAGTAACTTGGCCTATATGCAACAAAAACACAACGAGAAGCTTCCCATCTTGATGTCACGCGGTTCCTACATGCAACAATGATGGAACCACCTCCTATCTGCACTTTATCCATTTCAGGCTCCCTCAGGAGGCTCGTACCCTACTGCTTTTGTTTGGTTTGGGTTTTATTTTTAATCAGCCACCCGCAGAGGGATGTTCATATTGTTTCTGTCGATGGTTCCCACCAACAAAGCTATGATGTATGATCTCAGTCGTCAGGATCTAGATGCAGGAACCCACAGGAGAAGGACACACGCTCCAGAGTGCTGGGACAGAGGCCAAGAGTGTTTGTTATTTCACAGGGATGGCTGCTGTTGGCATAGCACAATTTGGCTTCCAGCGGCAGTTGTCGGGAATGTACAGTTCCTTGTGGTCCTATTCAGCATAGAATAATTGCCCACATTTTAATTTTTCCCCTTAATGTAAGTGAAAGCTTTATCTATTGTATGTTTCTGGGGTGGGAGATGGCTCCGTGGATAGGCACTGGCCACACAGCGTGAAGGCTAGAATTCAGGTCCTAAAACCTACGCAAAACCTGTGTAGATGTAGCAGCTGCCTGTTATCCAAACACGTATGGGACCAAGACAGGAGATTCCTGGAGCAGGCTGGCAAGCCAGACTAGCCGAATCAGAAAACTCTCAACTCAGTGAACAGCCCTGCCTATAACTGAGAATTGTAGAAGACACCCAATATCAACTCAACATGCATATGTACACATGTGCACATGGACCTGAACATACACGGGCCCATTCTCATGCAAACACACATTATACACACATGTACACCACACATGCACATGCCAAAAGAAAAAAAAACGTATTTTCATCAAAACCATGTATATTTAAAAGACAATTAGGATCCCATACATTAAATGGCTCCACTGGTCACCCTTGAGGGGAGAGTGACAATACTGGGGTTTGGCATGAAATATCCTCTAAAGGCTCAGGTTTTGCCAACTTGGTCCCTAGGACAGTGCTCAGAGGTGGGGCTTTGGGCAAGTGACTGGATCATGAGGGATCATGATTGGATCCAGTCAGTGGAGGATATCAGGGGAGTGGACCTGACAGATGGTTGTGCTGTGGCAGACACTGGAAGACAGGGCTGGTGGAAGAAAGCAGACCTCTGGGGTAGTCATGGCTGAGAAGGGTGTGTCTCATGTCACCTGTCTGCTTCCTGTCCGTTGCAAGGTAAACAGCCCCCACCACCTTAGGCCCGTAACTATGGTACTAACTGACCAGAGACTGAAACTGGCCAGAGAGACCCTTCCCCCTGCAAACCACTCCTCTCAGACTTTGTCACAGAGGTGACGAGTTTGACTAGCACAGGTGCCACACTCATTCTGCCATGCAGGTGCCCTCAGGCAGTCTGGATAAAATATCTCACACGTGATTAAGTGACCTGTCTTAGTCAGGGTTTCTATTCCTGCACAAACATCATGACCAAGAAGCAAGTTGGGGAGGAAAGGGTTTATTCAGCTTACACTTCGACATGGCTGTTGATCACCAGAGGAAGTCAGGACTGGAACTCAAGCAGGTCAGGAAGCAGGAGCTGATGCAGAGGCCATGGAGAGATATTCCTTGCTGGCTTGCTTCCCCTGGCTTGCTCAGCCTGCTCTCTTATAGAATCCAAGATTTCCAGCCCAGGGATGGCACCACCCACAAGGGGCCCTACCCTCTTGATCACTGATTGAGAAAATGCCCCACAGCTGGATCTCATGGAGGCACTTCCCCAACTGAAGCTCATTTCTCTGTGATAACTCCAGCTTGTGTCAAGTTGACACACAAAACTAGCCAGTACAATTGATCCCTTGTCAATTTGACACACAAACACACCACTATTAAGCCTCAACCCTTATGTTTTTATTCATCCCCAAGATTTAAAGTCTCACAGTCTTTACATATTAAAAGTTCAATCAATTTAAAATGTCCAATATCTTTTAAAATTCAAAGTCTCTTAACTGTGGGCTCCACTAAAATATATTCTTCCTTCAAGAGGGAAAAATATTAGGGCACAGTCACAATCAAAAGCAAAACCAATGTCTGGGCTTCAACTCACGATCTTCTGGGCTCCTCCAAGGGCTTGAGTCACCTCTCCAGCTCTGCCCTTTGTAGCACACATCTTGTCTTCTGGGCTCCAGATGCCTGTACTCCATTGCTGCTGCTGTCTTTGGTGGCCATTGCATGGTACTGGCATTCCCAAAACACTGCTGTAACTAGGCTTTACCAATAACCTCTCATAGACTGTCTTCACAGTGCCAAGCCTCAACTCCTTTGCATGACACCTTCAGTCCTGGGCCATCAATTGCAAACTGAGGCTGCACCTTTACCAATGGCCTTCCATGACCTCTCACTGTACCAAGCCTCAGCTGCTCCTCATGACCCCTTTGTGCTGTCAAAACCAATACCACCTGGGTGACTCTTACACATTACCAAGTCCTGCTGCAGCACAAGGTACAACCTTGGCTATCTCTGGAACACAACCTCTTTGTGCTCTCAGAAAACACTTCCCAGAAGATGTTACCTCAATGATGCTGGTCTCTTCTTAATCACCACTAATTTCTTAGCTCCAGCTAACCAGCATCAATAGTCCCAGTAATGCAAAGTTCTCTCTTTAGCAGTTCTGGTATCTTGTTAATCACAGCTGATACTTCAGCCCCAGCTAACCAGAACCACAGAATCTTCACAATCAAAACAACATGGCCCTGATAAGAGTCTTTAATCTTCCCTCTGATATTTCACAAGCCAGGCCTCCATCTTCTGCACTGTTCTCAACATGCTCTTCCAAGCTCCCACAGACATTCCAAAGAGTTCTTAACAAACAGTGGCTCTTCTAGCTCAAAGTTCCAAAGTCCTTCCACAGTCCTCCCTAAAACATGGTCAGGTTGTCACAGGAATACCCCACTTCTGGTACCAATTTGTCTTAGTTAGGGTTTCTTTTCTTTTTTTTTTTTTGTCAGGGTTTCTATTCCTGCACAAACATCATGACCAAGAAGCAAGTTGGGGAGGAAAGGGTTTATTCAGCTTATACTTCCACATGGCTGTTGATCACCAGAGGAAGTCAGGACTGGAACTCAAGCAGGTCAGGAAGCAGGAACTGATGCAGAGGCCATGGAGAGATGTTCCTTGCTGGCTTGCTTCCCCTGGCTTGCTCAGCCTGCTCTCTTATAGAATCCAAGATTTCCAGCCCAGGGATGGCACCACCCACAAGGGGCCTACCCTCTTGATCACTGATTGAGAAAATGCCTCACAGCTGGATCTCATGGAGGCACTTCCCCAACTGAAGCTCACTTCTCTGTGATAACTCCAGCCTGTGTCAAGTTGACACACAAAACTAGCCAGTACATGACCCAACCCTCTGCCAGGGCCATGTAGCTGGAGACTCAGCATTTCTATTAAGAACTGTGTTAACTGAAGTCCCCAGAAATAAGCCACGGCCACACTGGCCATTCTGCAAGGCTGATTGACTGCTTAGAACATAGTGACTGACTGTAGTGAGGTTGGGATGTTGCAGATCCAGAAGCCAAGTTATCTTAATATTTAAATAGCCATTTCTTGTCTGCCTCCACGTGTGACTAACACCTTTGTGACCATTAGGTAAGTTATTTTGAAATGTATGGGCAGACCCCTAACTAACTCCCACCTGCCCAAAAGCTAAGGATGTCTGTCATTAGACATCATTTGAAGCCTGTCGAAGTAATATCCCCACTTTGTTGTAAACCACCTACCTGATGTATCTGCAGATACATTTAAAAAGTGTTCTGATCTATGACTTTCTTTGTTCTAATGGTATAAGAACTTCATACAATTGAATTTATGAGATGGGATTGTGGGTACTCACAATCTGTCCCCAAGCTGTGGCTACTCAGGTCTGGTTCCAAAATCAGCCACCGTTCATTGCCTTTGACGTATGAGATGATTTTTATGCTGACAGTCTCGGAGCGGGGAGGAAGCACTTTTTGCAAATACAGGTCACTGGCTGCTCACCTGTCCCTTACTACATGACACACAGCCTCTAGTCCAGAACACCCATGCTGCCTGCACAACCCACCAAAGTGGAGATGGCCTCTGTCACATCAGTGGCAGCTTGATGAACTGTGGTGTGCCTGGCCAGCTGACAGCTAGTGGTCTCGGTTCCCTTCCCGGAGTAATATTGGATTCCGCAGCAAGATCATCGGCCAGAGAAAGGCTCGTGACTAACAGCTAATGTCCTCCGAACACATGTTTGTGCTCACGGTCTGCACCTTTATGGCTCAGCCAGACACCGCAATTCTTTCTGTTGAGCAGCATTCTGACGAGCCGCATCTGTCTCACGTGTAATTCAAGGCGAGGCCCATTAGGCTAGGCAATTCCTGACCTGTTTGTGTGCTTTTCACAAACCATTGCAGTCAATTCTCCTGCACTGTGGCTTTAAAAGAAACTAATGGAAAGGATTCTCAGAATATTTAAGGAGATTTCGCATTCTTTATTAAGCTGTTTCAGTGAACGGTGACAATTTGGAATCCCAGAGAAGGGCATCCATGTGCCTTAATGGATGGCTTTTTAAAATATATTCTATTCATGTTTTATAAGTATGACTGTGCATGGGTGTGTGTGTGTGTGTGTGTGTGTGTGTGTGTGTATGTGTGTGTGTGTGTGTCTATGTGCATCTATGTGTGTGTGTTTACATGGTCGTGTGTGAGGATACATCCATGTCATGGTGAATGTGTAGGGATCAGAGGACAGCCTTGACGCTGGTCTCTCTGCCTTATGCCCTGTTTAGAGAGTATCTCTTGTTTACTGCTGCACAGTGTATACCTCAAGCTCCTGGGACATTCTTTTGTCTCTTCCTCCCATCTCACCACAGGAATGCTGGGAATACCAATGAATACCACTGTGCCCAATGGGCTCTGGGGACCTGAACTCAGATGAGCAGAACTGAAATGGAGAAATGCTTTTAGCCTGAGCCATATCCGTGCCCACCCCTTTAAGACTGTGAAGCTGACGATGATGTCTGTCTTTATGTCCTAAGACATAAAACTCATTCTTTAAAATTCTGTACATATCTCTGCCTTCAATCTCAACTTTCAGGGGGTTGAAGCAGGATTGGGAGGAGTTGAAGGCTAGCCTGAGGTACATGGTGATGTTCCGTTTCAACAACAATAACAAAGCCTATGTAATTCATGGTAAATGTCTACGAGGCTCTCGGAGATCAAGGTCAAGTTACTCGGACCAGCAACCTAAGCCCTTTTGTGAGAACTGTACTGTCTGATTGTCCATGCACAATGCCTGCTTGGAAAAGGGGTTGGTGCTGCCTTAAAAACACACATAACAATGCTGGCAGTGTGGCTCAGCCAGTGAAGGCACTTACAGGCAAGCCTGGTGCCTGAGTTTTAACCCAGGTACTCACAAAATGGAAGAGGAGAAGCAACTCCTCTAAGCTCCTTCCTGACTTCTACATGGGTGTCATAGTGCATACACACATGAGAAATACATAAATACAAATGCTATGAAAACATTTATATGTAAACCATATATACACGTAACATATATACACATGCATACATGCACACACACATACTTACATGCCTACATGTTGTTCCCATCACAATGGTCCCAGCTGCTATTCGTACACTGTCTTCACTTGTCTCTTGGGCTCTACATCAGCCTCCATCACAGCCCTACTCCCCAATCTATTCTTAACAACATAACGTGAGTGGCCCCTTTACAGATAAATTAGATCGAGTCGTACCTTCCGCTTCCCACATAGAAAGCTCAGAGTACCTTCAGGGTCTAGCCTTCCCACCTCTCCATTATTCTCTCTATGGGTCTAGCCTTCCCCTCTCTGTCCTTCTCTCTACCCTTTTCTCCCCCCTGTGCTATGACTTCCACCAACGGCCGAACAAAGCTACCTCCGGGCCTTTGCACAGCCCTTTGCCGTCTAGAACAGTTCCCAAGAGTCCCGACTTTCCCATCTCTCAGGCTTCACACCGGTCTCTTCTGAAGAGATCCCTTTGGCCCATGTCAACCATTCCCAGCTTCACTGCCTCACTCAGCATCTGTCACTTCCTGACCCATTTTGTCTGATGATCTCCTGTGGCCAGAATTGGAACCTAGAAAAACAGTGGATGCTCTGTACCACGCAGAGTAGATCACTGAGGGGTTGGTTGTGGTGTTAAACACAGTGGCTTTCCTTGGAGTCCTAAAGAACAAAATAAGCACAAACAACGGACCTCATGCGAGCCAATACAGAAACGCTCAACCATTTTTTAAAACGTCCCTTTAGCACCTTCCAACTGCCATGTTTTTTGAAGACAGCAATTAAGCCCAGGGTTCCAGCCACTGTGTTTTTAATCCACTTTCTTTGCCTGTTCCACAGCCATGCAGTTTTCGGGGGGGGGGGCATCTTGTCATTCATATTTTGGAGAAGACCAGACTTGACAAGGGAAGCCACTGGCCCTGTCAGTCAAGGCTGAGACCCACAGCACCGAGTGTCAGTGGAGACAGGTCCTGTGCCGGCTGCTGCTCGGTCAGGATGTTTTGTGTAATTGGAAGGCGAAGTTTAACAGCAATAAAGAAAATTAACTCGGATGCCCAACGGTTGGTGAAGCAGAGCGTGAAAAACAAATAGAGCAGCGGCGACCAGTGAGCTCAGCCTGTCCCTTTTATAAAGTGACAGAGGGACCTGCCTGGGGGGGGGGGGTGGCCTGTGTGGGTAAATCAGGGCTGTGGCTGGGACCAGGACACAGGTTGAAATCAGCTGTCCCCTCTCCAGCTGTGCCCTGCACAAGGCTGCGTTACGAAGAAGCACTGAGTCTGAGAGTCCACAGCACACAAGCACACAGGGACCTGGGATGACCAGATACACTGGCGGGGCTTTGATCCCTCCATGCTCTGTGGAAGTGTCTTGTGGAAGCCGCTCCACAGTCCCAGGGGTGACAGCGGAGACTGTCACTCTCCTACTTCCTGTGTGTCATGTCGGGGCAGAAGAGCAAGAGCTAAGCTGTGTGTGAGCACCCTGCTTGTGCTCCTGAGGGACCGGGAAGAAAGCCACTCTCCATCCATGCCCCAGAGTGGGGAAAGTCAGAGACCCTCTTCCTGTGGAAGCCCCTGTTTATTCCTGCAGCCTGACCCAGCCTGCTCTTTACTTATTTGTTTTTTGTTCTGACCAGCCCACCCAGGGCTCAGAGAGGAGATGAGTAAGAGGTGCCTTTCCTGGAGACAGTGGAATGCCCAGTGTTTGAGCTGTGTAACAGCAGTAGTGTGCTTTCTGTCCTGATGACTTCTATTTTCCCAGTGGCATGGTGAATCTCTCCACTGCTCCTTCATGTGGATCAGCCACACTGGTCAATGGTAGGTTTTTAAAAAACTTTAGCCCACCAAAATTCTTTTTTTTTTTTTTTAAGTTAAGAAAAGGTTTCTGCTCAGTGAGATTACCCTGGCAACTTCTGGGTTGTGTGAGCTACCCTGAGTATCTAACCCACCATCCCTCCTTTGCTATAAGGATCCGGATTAATTTCCACCTGACGTGCTTAGGGTGAACCGTCCCTTGGGTCCCTGGGCTTGATCACTTAGTGTCCTGACAGTGTCTCTGTTTGGGGGATTTTAGAATCCTTCTGATATGGGGTCTAGTTGGAGGAAGTGAGTCACTTGTGGGTGAGCCTTTCTTAGCCCCACCTCTGTTACAGAAGGCCTGGCTGTTTCCTGAGCCTCTCGTCCCGTGGTTCTTGACCTTCCTAATGCAGGGATCCATTGATACACTTCCTCATGTTGTGGTGACCTCCAACCACAACATTATTTGTTGCTACTTCATAACTGTAATTGTGTTGCTCTTATGAATCATAATGTACGTGTCTGACACACAGGATCTGATATGTAATCCCCAAAGGGATCACAAGCCACAGATTGAAAACCACTGCTCTAGGAGCTAAGCAAGCAATCAGAGATTCCAGCAGCCATAGCAGGGAGCTACCAGGGACTCTGCCATGCACGCCACCATGAGCAAGGGTGCTTTGTCACAATGTGAGCCCAGAGCAAGCCTTACTCCCTTAAGCTGCGTCTTTCATGAATGTTATTCAAATGTGTAACTAACTCGACACCTGTGATTCCCACCCTTTGCATTTGTTACACTAGATGGCCGTGGCCTGTGGCTGGCCTAGCAGCCTTAATCTTTGAGTTCTTTGCCCTGCAAGAGCCAAGAGATACTCCATCTGAAGAATGAAATCCAACCTTATGCTTCTCATCCATATTTATTTGCCCTGAGCAACCATGTGCTGAAGCAGCCCTGAGCTGGAGAGACCCTGTGCTGGAGAGACCCTGAGCTGGAGAAACCCTGTGCTGGAGCAGCCCTGTGCTGGAGAGACCCTGAGCTGGAGAGACCCTGTGCTGGAGAGACCCTGAGCTGGAGGGACCCTGAGCTGGAGAGACCCTGTGCTGGAGCAGCCCTGTGCTGGAGAGACCCTGAGCTGGAGAGACCCTGTGCTGGAGAGACCCTGTGCTGGAGCAGCCCTGTGCTGGAGCA
>JADRCD010207194.1:0-26186 GCA_019843815.1 Montemys delectorum
CCTATGGAAATTAGAAAGTTAAATAATTAATTGAGGTAAACCATTGTGAGACCTTGCTTCTGCTTAAAGCTCAGAAGTTAGGAATAGTATTCATGTTGACTTTTGAACTTTTTTGAAGGAGAGACTTGGTGACCTTGCCAGTTCCAGCAGCCTTCTTCTCTATGGTTTCAATGACACTCATGCAACCATTTGTCCTACCAAAAAATAGCAAAAGAACCCAGAGAGCAGTCAGAGATTTCTACATATGGACTTGCTGGAGCCATTTCAAAATCTAGAGATCACCAGATTTCAGAAACTTTGGGCTACCTTTTAGCTTCTTACTTGAAGGATGGACAGTCTTTGGTTTCAGCTTATTCCATTTGCAGCCTGTGTTAGAAGATGACAATCCAGCATAGCATGTTGGAATTTCTAGCACTGGCCTGGATGAACCAGCTTCTTCTGTCATAAGTCATTTTTGCATCACTAGTAATGCTGCTTTGGTAAATCCCCTTTGATAGGCTATTCTTTTTAAACATTTTTTATTAGATATTTTCCTTGTTTACATTTCAAATGTTATCCCCTTTCCTCGTTTTCTGAAAACTCCCTATCCCTTCCCCCTCCCCCTGCTCACCCACTCACCCACTCCTACTTCCTGGCCCTGGCATTCTCCTACACTGGGACATAGAGCCTTCACAGGACCAAGGGCCTCTCCTCCCACTGATGTCTCACAAGGCCATCCTCTGCTATATATGTGGCTAGAGCCATGAGTCCTACCATGTATACTCTTTGGTTAGTAGTTTAGTTCTTGGTAGCTCTAGGGGTTCTGCTTGGTTCATATTGTTGTTCATCCTATGGGGCTGCAAACCCCTTCAGCTCCTTCAGGCTTTTTTTCTAACTTCTCCATTGGGGAACCTGTGCATAGTTGGTTGAGAGCATCCACCTCTGTATTTGTCAGGCACTGGCAGAGCCTCTCAGGAGACAACTATATCAGGCTCCTGATATAGCAAGCACTGTTGGCATTCACAATAGTGTCTGGGTTTGGTGACTGTATATGGGATGGATCCCCAGGTGGGGCAGTCTCTGGATGGTCTTTCCTTCAGTCTCTGTTCCATACTTTGTCTCTGTATCTCCTCCCATGAGTATTTTGTTCCCCCTTCTAAGAAGAAATGAAATATCCACACTTTGATTTTCCTTCTTCTTGAGTTTCATGTGGTCTGTGAATTGTATCTTGAATATTCCAAGCTTTTGAGTTAATATCCACTTATCAGTGAGTGCATACCATGTGTTTTCTTTTGTGATTGGTTTACCTCACTCAGGATGATATTTTCTAGTTCCATCCATTTGCCTAAGAATTTCATGAAGTCATTGTTTTTAATAACTGAATAGTACTCCATTGTGTAAAGTTACCACATTTTCTGTATCCATTCCTCTGTTGAGGGACATCTAGGTTGTTTCCAGCTTCTGGCTATTATAAATATGGCTGCTATGAATATAGTGGAGCATGTGTCCTTATTACATGTTGGATAATCTTCTGGGTATATGCCCAGGAGTGGTATAACTGAGTCCTCCGGTAGTACTATGTCCAGTTATCTGAGGAAATGGCAGACTTCCATTTCCTCAGATGACTTCCAGAGAGGTCGTACCAGCTTGCAATTCCACCAACAATGGAGGAGTGTTCCTCTTTCTCTACATCCTCACCAGCATCTGCTGTCACCTGAGTTTTTGACATTCTCACTGGTGTACAGTGGAATCCTAGGGTTGTTTTGATTTGCATTTTCCTGATGACTAAGGATGTTGAATATTTATTTAGGTGTTTCTAGGCCATTTGAGTTTCCTCAGTTGAGAATTCTCTGTTTAGCTATGTTTTTGACATTGACACTCACGTGGTTCCCAGGAAGAACTTTACTCAAAGTCTCATGGTGAATTTCAAAAACCTTCACTACACCTGTGATTGCCATGCCCAATTTGAGAAAGCCAGTCTCCACTCATCTTACAGAAATCGTGTCAATAATACATGCTTATAGGCATCATGGAAAGGCAGAAGCAAAAGTGTGTCAGTTGTGTGAGCTGTGGAGGAATTCAGCCCAAAGCTTCCAGTAGTATGTGTCCCGTACCACTGCCTGTGGCTTTCCATCACTTTCATAAAGGCATCACAGGACTTGGTCCTAGCAAGGCACAAATGGCTCTAGAAATCAACACAAATGCTGCTAGGTTAGAGTTGCGGCCAATTTTCTTTCTTTTTAGAAGGTATGTATGTATGTATGTATTGAGAGAGGGTCTCACCCAAAAATTCCTGTACTGGTTTGGAAGTGATTATATAGCCTAAGCTGTTCTTGAACTCTCAGTACTTCTTCTTTACCTCCCAAAGCCTGGAGTCATGAGCTACCATGCCCAGCTAACATCCGTTTTTGTTACGCAGGTGCTATCTCCCTTAGTAGATTTCCTACTATCTTTTCTGGTTGTAAGATGACTCACTGAAACTCATACCTCTAACTGCTACTTGCTTTATACCCACTGTACAAGCTGGAAGACACCTTCACTGGTCTGCTCACTCTCAGAGATACCAGCTTTAAAGCTGACAACACTATGAGCCTCAATCAAGACATAGGTCATCTCGAGATGTGCCTACACTTTTTTTTCTTTTATAATGTCTCTGTATGCTACAGTGTGGATGATGTTGATGTAACAAATGCTCATGTCTCCTTAGGGAATGATATACAATGAGTACACTCAGCTTTCAGTTATCCAAGATTTACACACACACACACACACACACACACACACACACACACACACACACTTGTGAATGAATTCACACGCATCCTTCTCATCTCAAACAGCCCTCTTCTCAAAAATCTTTCAATAGTCCTTTCGTTGATCCCACAGTATCTACAGATCAGAGTTCATGGTGCACTTGCCTGATTCTGTGTGTCCACTGATTGGCTTTCAGAGACATGTTCATTGAAGTGAGCTACCATTGACTGCGCAAACAAATTTAATTTCAGTCTGGTTGTTACTTTTTACCACTGCTATAAAACAATCAATCTTTTTCTAGGACTGTGGACATCATGACTGGCAAATAATAAGTGTCAATAAATATTTGCTGAACTAATTGAAAAATGAAAGCTGCCAACTGGACTATGAAATATGAGCCTTACTCCTGGAGTTCCAGGAGTCTCCAGAGAGCTGGTGTGTTAAGCCTTACTTCAGACAAGGCAATTTTGGGAATAACAGCTGAACCCTGATCCCTGGGGGTTTGCAGAGTTTCTTTCTGACAAGGTTGCTCACAGGCTCAAGTAATCTGAATATATTCAGAAATGTAATTACGGTATGAAAAGTTTTATTCATCTCTTTTTTTTTAATGGCTGTTTTAGTTCTTTGTGAATTCCTTCAATCTAGATGGCTGAGAGCAAAGAAAGAAGAAAAATGACAGCCACATTAGACAAAACTGAATACATAAGGTCAGTGGGTTGCACTCCATCTTCCATTGCTTAAACTGGAGGATCAGGTGAATACTGGTTGGATGAAAGTGTCTCTTCCAGAGAAGAGAGGCTATGGAAGAATGTTCATGGGCCCTTCCCTCCATTGGCTGGAGAGATGAGTTCAATTGTTTTCTGATTCAAGTCCAGGCAAAAAGGTCACCTGCATAGGTCTCAGTGGTCTCAACAGAATTGCTGCATAGTGCAGTTGTAAGCCTGTATCTAACGATTAGAGTCCATGTCAGTCATGAAAAAGGTTTCCTGAGCCTCCATGTGAGCCATGCAAGGCATGACCATAGGTCGGCCCAACAGACTGAGACAATGATAGAAAAAGACCCCTTGATAAGACATAATAATATGAACAGCTAGAATGAAAGTGAATAAGAGGTATGCCTTCCACTGTACTAGCCATTTCAGAAAGCTCTGATGACTCAGAATAGACTCAGGAACAAGTGACTAATACGTATACCAGGACTGAATGCAAACATTAATGGGCACAGCCATCAGAGGAATGATCACAAGGGAAGATACACAGTGCCCTGTTAGCAAGGAGCGGGAGGTCACAGAGAAGACTTTTGATTCTAGTCCTGCCAGGAAAGGAATGAAGGAAAGCAATTCCACCACAGCGTAGGAAGAGATGGGTAGGAGGAGAAAGGAGAAAACACAAAGTGTCGAAGATGAAGTGCTTGTCAGTCTCTTGGGGGGTGTGTTGTGGGACTGCTTAGAATTACTGGTTCTGCTTTTCTTGACATCAGGACAGCCTTGATGGAGTAAGAGCTCAGTAAATACTTGTACCTTTGTTGATAACTAGTTCACTTACCCAGATGTGTCAGATTTCATCTGAGAGTTAGAAACAGTGCTCATTTTCATTATTTTAAAAATAAACTTCTGAAGCCTGTCCTAGAAATAGAACTGACAAGCAAACTGAATTGCAAGGTAAGGGTGCTGACAGAAGAAGAAAGGCTCATTAGAACCAAAGCCTGGCCCTGAGTTTGCGCCGTTGTGTTACAGTGAACACAGAATGAGTTAAGGTGAAGGGTACTTAAGCTGGGAGTCAGTCAGTGGCATGGAAGCTCTGGGAAGAGTTCAGTGGGATCTGACACAGCACACCTAAATTTAGGAGTAGGATTTTCTCACAGAAACAGATGCACATTTTAGGGCACTAACACCAGGGAAGTAAATATGTGGCTTTTCATTTCTGGTGTCCTGGTCACATTCAAAATGAAAAAATATGAACCATAGTCCATAGTTCTTAGTTTAGAGAAGGGGGCTTCTCGGTGACATTTCTGTCATATGATCACTGAATGACAAACTGATCTCTGCTACATCTCTTTATACTGTTTCTTGCCTCCTCTTCAGTTATCATCTCCACTCTCAAGAGATTACTCCTCTTTGAAATTCCATTTACCTTTATCTTAGAAATACAGTCTCTGTTTCTCTTTTTCCCCATCTGTCATGGTTTGTGTATGCTAGGCCCAAGGAGTGACACTATTAGAATGTGTGGCCCTGTTGGAGTAGGTGTGCCACTGTGGGTATGGGCTTTAATACCTTCATCCTAGTTGCCTGGAAGCCAGTATTCTGCTTACAGCATTCAGATGAAAATGGAGAACTCTCAGCTCCTCCCGAAACATGCTTGCCTGGATGTTGCTATGTTCCTGCCTTGATGATAATGGACTGAACCTCTGTAAGCCAGCCCCAATTAAATGTTCTTCTTATAAGAGTTGCATTGGTTATGGTATCTGTTCAGAGCAGTAAAACTCTAACTAAGACACCATCCTTTTCTAAGTAATTGAACACATACTATTTTAAGTGAAGAAGGAAGGAGCATTCTCATTCCACTGCTCATTTTGGGGGAAGCGTAGGGAGGTATGAACCTTGGGCAGGTTACAGCCTGGAATTCATGCAATACCACTTCTTTTCCTCTGCATCTAACGTTTCCTAACGTTTTTCTTTATAAGTACTAGTCATTCTTTCATGCCAGTTCTGTGAGGAAAGAAATAAAGATCACAAGAAGAGATTTGGATTATGTTGTTTTAGCTTTACAACCATAGATAAGTTGGCTTTCCTTCCTTGATTCCTTTTAAGGAAAATGATAAGGGGGTTGTCTGGCTTCATGGGTGGAGAGGATTCGGACCCCGTGGGTGAGGAGGATTCTGCCTCCATGGGTAGGGTTGTTTACCCACTGTATTGCCATGTGTTTTAGTACCAATAGTTTAGATATAGCTTATTTTCCCCAAATTAATGTGTGGGACAACTGTTCCTTAGTGCTTCAGTGACAGGAGGTGGGGGACAGTGTGAGGTCAGTTCAGGCCCTTCCTAGCCCTCTGACTCCAAGTCTTTTTTTGTAGTCTTTTGTTTTTCTGTATAATCCTAGCATTGCAATGGCATTTTTTTATGATGTGACTGAGACAGAAGATGGGTAAATGGCTATGTTTGATCTTGGCTAATCGCCGTTAGAACTGTGACTAAATAAATGTGCATTATTCTGGTCAGGTGTTTTGTTACAGTCAGAGGAAACAGACAGATATGTGTACTGACTGCCATTCTCACTCACAGGAAAGGAAACAGCACCTAAAGAATGATTTCTACAGAAAAGATGGACATATCATTCAATTTTAGCTTAGAGGTATTAACTACAAGGAGCAAGCCCCTGTGGCTAAAAATCCATGCTGTATTTCATGTAACTTTCTTATAATAACACTGTTTCATTATGGACATGAAGGGCAAATTAGATGAAGAATATCACGGAATATTTAAACTTCTGCAACCTAGTGATGTGTCCTTGTCATGACTCAGAACTGAACACAATATAGGAGCCTATAATTTACATTTAAGAAGCTAATAAATATTAGATATATAAAAATTCAAACTATGTCAAGTAGCTAATAAAAAGTCCTTTGATTTAATTATAGGTTAACTACAAAATGTGCCTCTAATGCAATGCTCATTTTGGGCTACTCCAGGAGGATATTTGGAGAAATGAACAGAATTTATTAACTCAATTTTTTTGAAGTATGGGGAGGTCAAAATAGTTGAGTTGATGACACCTAGTAAAGACTGTCATATTTTATTAACCTCTGGTGATAGGGCTTAGGTCAATGAGAATGATGAAGAGAAGGAAGGGGGAGGAGGGAGGGAGGAGAATCAGCTAAGCATTCTTTTATGAAGAACCTGTTCTGAAAATGACGAGTCCTCTCCCCACAACGAGTGCTCTAATCTATCCTGAGGGCAGCACCTCCATTATGTAATCCCTGAAAATTCACCTTTTAGTGTTGCACCGGGGATTTTGTTTTCAATATGTGAACTTGTAGAACACAATTTGAAGTACAGAAGAAGTCAATCTAGTCAACGCCTCTAGCAGACTGCTGACACTTTTAAAAATTCAAATATTTACCCACTGTAGATGTTCCTAGTAAAGTCTTTAGGCCCTTTTATGTGTAAAATTGTATTTCAGTATATAAGGATTCATTGACTTCTTCCTTCCTATTTGTATCCCCTTGATCTCCCTAAGTTGTCTTATTCCTCTAGCTAAGACATCAAGTACTTTATTGAATAGGTATGGGGAGAGTAGAGATTCTTACCTTGTTACTGATTTTTCTGGAAGTGTTTTCAGTTTCTCTCCATTTAGTATGATGGTGCCGATAAATTGCTGTAAATTACTTTTATTATGTTGGTATATATCCCTGTATCTTTAGTTTTCCCAGGACTCTTTTTCATTATTAATTATTTTGTTTATTTACACTCCCCTCCCCTCTCCCCTTCATTTTGGAGAGGGTGGCCTCCTGGCATCCCCCTTCTCTGGGGCATCAAGTTTCTACAGGATTAGGTGCATCCTCTCCCACTGAGGCCAGGCAAGGCAGTCCTCTGCTACATATATGCTAGGGGCCTGGACCAGTCTGTGTATGCTCTTTGGTTGGTGTCTTAGTCTCTGGGAGCTTCCTGGGGTCCAGGTTAGTGAGCACTGTCTTCCTATGGGGTTGCCATCCCCTTCCGTTTCTTCAGTCCTTCCCATAACTCTTCCATAGGGATCCATGACCCCAGTCCAATGGTTGGCTGTAAGTATCTGTGTCTGTCTCAATCAGCTGCTGGCCGAGCCTCTGAGAGGACAGCTAAGTTAGGCTGCTGTCTGCAAGTACAGCACAGTATCAGTAATGATGTCAGGGTTTGGTGAGAGCCCATCGGATGGATTCCAAGTTGGGTCAGTCACTAGTTGGCTTTTCGTTCAGTCTCTGCTCCATTTCTGTCCATGCATTTCTTTTAATTAGGAACAATTTTAAGTCGAGAAATTTGGAGGTGAGTTAGTGTCCCCATCCCTGTCTAACTACTGAAGGTGGTCTCTTCAGGTTGCATATCCCCACTGTTGGCCATTTCAACTAAGTTCACCTAGATTGGTCCCGTGTGCCTCCCTTATCCCAGGTCTCTGGAATTTTCCATTCTTCACTCCGGCAGCTACATATTTCCATTCATTCTCCTGGACCTCTGGGATTATTTCGGGTCTCCCTCAACACCTGATCCTGCACCCATTTTCAATTATCCCTCCTGTTTCCCGCCCTGGTCCTTCCCTCCTTCTGTTTTACATGATTATTTTGTTCCCCCTTCTAAGTGTACTTGAAGCATCCTTACTTGGATCTTCCTTCTTGTTTGACTTCTTAGTGTCTGTGGGGTGTATCATGGATATTCTGTTCTTTTGACTGGATTTTTATCATGAACAGATGTTTGATTTTGTCGAAGGCCTTTTTTTTTTTTATATCTAATGAGATGATTATGTGATTTTTTGTCTTCAAGTCTGTTAATGTGGTAGATTATGCTTATTGGTTTATGTATGTTAAACCATCCCTGCATGTGTGTGATGAAGCCAACTTGATCATGGTGAAATCTTTTGGATTTCTTTTATTGAAAATTTTTGGTATTTGTGTATATAAGTGATATAGGTCTATAATTTTTTGTTGAGCCTTTGTGTGATTTTAATAACAGAGTAATACTGGCTTTGTAAAAAATGATTTGGAAATGTTCCTTTGGTTTCTGTTTTGGTGAATAATTTGAGGAATATTTGAGTTACTTCTTTGAAAGTCTGGTAGAATTATGTAATGAATGCATATGGCCCTAGGCTTTTTCAGTTGGGAGATTTTTTTAATTACTGCTTTTATTTATCTAGTGATTATAAATCTGTTTAAGTTATTTTTTTATCATGATTTAACTTGGTAGGTTATATATATATATATATATATATATATATATATATATATATATATCAAAGAATTTATCCATTTCTTTCAGGTTTCATATTCAGTTAAACAGAATATGTTTAAAAGTATGGTTTTTTTTTTGATTCTCTGAGTTTCTGTTATCTGTTGTAATGTTTCCCTTTTAATTTTTAATTTTATTAATTTGGTTAATTTCTTTCTTTCTTTTGGTTAATTTGGTGAGGTTGACGGATCACATTGATTTTTTTCTAAGAACCAATTTTTTATTTAATCAGTTCTTCCTTTCTGTTTCATTAGCTTAAGCCTGAGTTGATTATTTCTTCCTGTCTACTCTTTTGAGGTATCATTTCTTATTGTTTCCCACAGCTTTCAGGTGTGCCAGTAAGTCATTAATATGAGATTTCTCCATTTTGACATGTGTCACTTAATGCTATGAACTCAGATCTATGTACATTGTGTCCTGTAAAATTTGGAATGTTGTGTTTTCATTTTCATTCAATTCTAAAAAGTATTAATTTCCTTAATTTCTGCCTTGACCTATTTTTTAAAATTCATTATTGGGTTTTTTACTTTCTTTTTTTTATTTTTTATTTTTTTTAGATATTTTCTTTATTTACATGTGAGTTTCTCCTTTCCCAGTTTCCCCTCCAACAAACAAACAAACAAACAAACAAAAACAACAAGAACAAACCCCTGTTGCCTCCCCCCTCCCCACGCCTGCCACCCCACCCTCTCCCACTTATTGGCCCTGACATTTCCCTACACTGGGGCATAGAACCTTCACAGGACCGAGCTCCTCTCCTCCCATTGATGATCGAATTTGCAATCCTCTGCTATACACATGCTGCCAGAACAATCAGTCCCACCATGTATAGTCCTTGGTTGGTGGTCGAGTCCCTGGGAGCTCTGAGGGGGTTTTTACTTTCTATGAGTCTGTGTATTTCTGTCATTTCTATTGTTGATAGTCAGCTTTAGCATGATGATCAGATCATACCCATCCACTGAAGGCTCAGAGATATGTGTAGACAAAAAGGTAATAAGATTGTATGAGCTAGAGGTATCAAACAATTTTAGGGGCACAGAATTTTCAGACACATGAAAGGTACATGCACCTATTAAGTCAAAGAGACTGTGCTAGCATGCACAAAACCTGTGCAAACTCAAGCCAGACAAAACCTTAGCATGGAGCAGGGAGAGTGGGTATAAAGTCCCACTCCTAACCAAGAAGCTACGTGCAGCTGGAAGCTGAGGAAAGAGGGAAATTATCAGTGTTCTTCAATGAGTGACACGACTTATGTTAACCACATCCTAGGGCAGGCCTGTTGCTTAAGCGTAGCTGTCCAGTACAAGTGGAACTCTGTGTTTATTCTAACATTTTGTTCATTTTTTGGAGTTTCACACCATTCACCCCAGTCCACCGTCCCTCATATCTGCACTTCATCCTTGCAAACCTTTCTGAAAACAAAAATACATAAACAATCAAACGACCCCCTCACCCTCAGAGAATAGAAAACATCTCAGAGTGAAAGTTGAAGGATGTTACAGTGTATGTCACAGCATATCCCTCTATCCATATGCCTTCACTTTATACTGCTCATTGCAATGAGTCATTGGTTTGCTTTGAGATTTCTAACTTCTGTGACACAATCAATATTTGATTCTCATAAAATGGCTTTGGCCATCAAGGCAAGTGTCAAGGTATTATGACCAGAGGACTACCATCTGCTCTGTCCCTGACTGATATAAGAACATCACCACCAACAAGGTGTCTTTTTGTCCTTTGCCAGGGGGAGGAAGTCTGTGTTTTTTTAATTGCTCTTTTTTCTATTACTGTCTAAAGAAAACAGAAACAAAAGAAGGGAGAAAGGAAGAGGAAGAAAAAAAGAAAGAAATGAAAGAAAATGCAATTGGGTGGTTAAGGCTCAGGGAGGATCTGGGTGTAGTTGAGAGATGGAAAAGAACACGATTAAAATGTGGCATATGAGTTTCTCAAAGTCCCCAGCAGCTGCCACAAACAGAAATTTCTCATTAAGGAAACAAAAAAAAGAAAAAATTCAAATATAGATTTTTATTTAACACATAGCATGATTTTCTAATGTACACATACATAGATTTCAACAATTTGAAGTGTTTGTCAAGATTATCAAATACAGCAAAAATTCATTGACATTAATGTAGAAGTTTGAGTTGTACATTTGTTCTTTCTGTACTTTATTCAGACGATGTCAAATGTTTCCACAGAATATGAGTCAGACGTTTAAATCATACGTAAAAACGATGCCTTGTGATCTTGTCCTGGGCTGTTAAGGTCCTCAAGTGTACTCAACTCTTACGAGCATGCTGTGCGGAAGCATGAATAATGAGTCTCATGACAAATACTGTGCTAAACCCAACTGTTAATGTTCATATAAGGAAAACAGTTTGTTGGCTTTGGACAACTGCTCTGATGCTTGGATTTAATTTTACAATGTTTGTTAAGTGACCAGGGACTCATTAGCAGAGTAATAAGATTTTGAGAGAAAAACAACAAGTATTTCTGCATCTTAAACTTGAAGAGTACATGTACTCTTTGTATATATATGTGTGTGTGTGTGTATATTGAAATGATAAATAATAATAATTTCAAGATGGTGTAAGAAGGTGCTCTTTGACATCTAGAGAAATCAATTGGAACATTAAATTATATATATGCATATATATATATCTACTAGTACAACAATTTATGGCACCTAATCATTGTACAATATTCAGAAAGGAAAAAAAATAGTCCCATCATAAATATAAAAATGGAACCAAGAATTCTTCCCACCAGTGGTTTGCCCCCTATTACTCATTCATTTTATTCTGGTGACAGCTGTGCACTGAAATCAAGAAAAAAATAACAAAGCTTAATGAGATTTGTAAATTATTATAATAAAAAAGTCCTTCAAGCAGCCAAACTCATTTCTGCAGTCATTTAAAACTCTATTGCAAAGGGCACTTGATTTAGAATAAGTAGCATTTTTCATCCCTTTAAACAGATTTTTTCCTGTATGTAGACTGTCAAAAATCTTCTTCTGAGTACAATGAGGCTGTTATGGTTCTCAAGAATGCCTTCATCCTAACGTGCAGGCTGGGGGTGTGTACATGGCAAAGAGGGTATAGCAGATGTGATTGACATGAGTATCTGAGCTTTGGCTACTTCTCTGGGTAATCCCATTGCTCCCATGTAGCGACAAAGCGTTTTAAAGAGAGATCAGAGGAGTTACAGACATGTAACAGAGGAAGTAGAAGTTTCAGATGAAGTGAGGAAAGGGCCACAGTCAAGGGATTCATGTGCCCTCAGAATCTGTGGACATCAAGGATGCCAACGATCTGCATCAACTCTCAGAAGACACGGTACTTTTAACTTTGTAATGCTTAGTGGTTTAGTGGTGACCTCTGACCTCTACAACTATAACAGGATGACTGTTTGTGTTTTCAAGTCACCAGAAGTTTATTGTAACTTGCTGCACCAGCAATAGGAATTTATGCAGTGAATCGATGCCGTGGCATTTACATGACTCTCTCTGTATTTTTTTTTTTTTTTTTATTTTTGGTGTGTGTTTTCTGTTCCTGTGTATAAAACTGAGGCCAGGGTCAATTACCTTCACACTAACTGCCTGGTTGTGTTGTTAGTCACACTAGGAGAAGTGCTTTCCTTCTAAAAGAAGCATAAGTGGTAATTTGATTATTGAACTAATTCATAGAGTGAGGCAGGAATTTTTTGAATGACAACTGTGTACTTAGTAAATAAAAATGGTGACCCCCTTACTTCTTTTTAATACTATTTAATTACTATTCATATAACTGGGGTTAGAATGTGCTAGTCAATTGCGTATACTTAGGACACATAGCCACATAAAGAAAAGTGGGGAAGAGCCAGAGAGGACAACTAGAGGCGGCACAAGTCTATAAACTCCCAAATTCTGCCTCTAGTGGTATACTTCCCTCAACCAGGCCATAACTTCTAAACCACTCCAAATAGTGCTACCAACTATATGGACACACTGGGGACATTTTCATTTACCAGACAGACTAAAGTTTGATTCAACCAAACACTACCTTCCCTCCAAGGAACCAATGAGTGTACTGGGCTTACTTACTAAGCATGGGTAAGGAGTTATGGGTAGGAAAGTGGATGACTTTCAACCAGTCACTCTGGAAGGTTGTATAGATGACGCCTTCCCCTAGCTTGCCCCAGTCTACAAAAGTACCCTCTGCCAGAGACCCAAGGGCCATTTGTCCTCATTTAGGTAAAAGCTCATACAATGGCTGGAATATCAGACAAGGGCCCGGTGTCTATCCCTACCATCTCAACCGTCAACAGGGCCACTGGTGATGATCCTTTCAAGTAGACACAGTTGGATTCATGAAGACGGCGATTGCTCTGCTCCGAAAATAGTGCTGTATAATACATGCTCATTAGCTTGTGCTTCGTTGCTGTGACAAAACATTGATTTTAGGGACCAATTATTTTGGCACACTGTTTTAGTGGATGTAGTCTGTCGTTATGGGCAAGGTGTGGTGGAAGGATTGGCTCAGGACTGGGCCACTGCAAGCATGGGGCCTCTGGTTACAGCACCTTGGCTATTGGAACTCTAAGGAAAATCTCCAGCTTAGAAGTGGGATTGGACAGTAATTCGTAAGGCCTGCTCTTGGCTCTACATGTCTTCCAATGAAGCTTCACATCCTGACGATTCCACAATTTCCTCAAAATAGCACCTCTACCTGGAACTAAGTGCTCAAGTACATAAGCTTACGGGGAACTGTGATGGCTTGCTTTTCATTTATTTAGCGCTTTAACATGGAAGCTTAAGAATATCATCATTAAAAGATTTAATATGTCTGTAAGTGTATCAATTAAAAATAGATATTTATCATTTAATTATCCTCCAGAACATTTTTACTGGCCTATATTAACATGAGATATTAGAAAATATTAACAACATTTCTATTTTATACATATAAAAGTATCTTCATTTTATTTAAGAGTTTATTTCTTGGATTTTATCTCTGATAATTTTAAAATACTATGTTTAGGTTTGTTTTTTTTTTTTTTTTTTTTTTTTTTTTTTTTTTTTTTTTGTTATTTGGATAGAGTCCTTTGTGACCTAGGCTGGTTCAAACTCCTGAATCTCCTACCTATGCCTTCTGAGTGCTGGGGTTACAAGCATGCATGATGATGTCTGCCTTATTTAATTATGTTTTAGTTAACATGTAATACAATTGGTTTAATTATTATATTTTCATATATAAATATATTTATACATATATACATTTATTGTACTCTGCTCATATTTACTCACTATTTTTTTTTTACCCATTTTAAATACTATACTTATTTTTAGATGTTTTTGAAAGGTCTTTATTAAAGATACCAGCCTTTGTCTACCAGGCACTGTATCAGTACCAGAATTTATCATTTAGTTATTAGACTTGTACTCACTGAATTTTTTTTATGAGGGAAGGTTTTAATTATGAATTAAGAACTATTGAATGTTCTGATTCTAGAGTCATGATTACATGAGTTTTCTCTTCCTGCGTGTAGGAAAGTATTCCATAGTGTTTAACTTTGGGACTTGGTCTTCATTTTCTTTGTTGTTGTAATAAACTACCACAAATTTAAACAGCAGCCATGTATTCTCTGACAGTATTGAAAGTTAGAAATCAAGTAGTGTGTGGCAAAAATCTTCTGCTGAGTACAATAGACTATCATGGTCCTCAAGAATGCCTTCATCCTAAGCTCTGGAGGCTGGGGGTGTGTACATGGCGCCTCTAGGTGGGATCCCTAAGGTTAGAGCCCAGTAAATAATATATGTGGAATTTTCTGGGGCTCTGGGTTGAACTTGTTTCCATTCTTACAGATATTGATGTCTAAATTCAGACTTTATAGCTTGTGATTTCTGGTGATTTTTTTTTAAGTGAGCAATGGTGTCTGGTTCTGTTTCTGAAGAGTATGAAAAAGCATGTAGGCTGGAATGGGGAAATGGCTCCGAGTTAGAGGGTATGTACAATCATGCAGGATGGCATGTGGACTTGGTTCCGCAGGGTGCTTACAATGATACAGGCTGTTGTGGGTGCCTGGTTCTGCCTACAAATGGTGATCACAGTCTTACAGGCTTGCAGGAGTACCTAGTTTTGTAGGGTGTATACCATCTTGCAGGTTGGCATGTGCCTGGTTTTGCAGGGCACACACAGTCATCCATTGCTTTGTATTTTGCCTCCTCTAGCACAGCGGACATCTTTTAGATTTCTTCAAATTGTCTTTCTGTGTCTCTATGTGCTTTTGTATGTCTCAACGCAAAGAAAGTGGTCTATTTTTAAGGGTCTGTGTGATTAGACTGAGTGTACCTGGACTAGATAGGCTAATCTCTCATGTTAAGGTCCTTAGTCTTTGTGGGTTTTCTTTCCCATCTTTTCTTTTATCTGATATTTTCTTTATTTACATTTCAAATGTTATCCCCTTTTCAGGTCTCCTCTTCAGAACCCCCCCCATGCCATCCCCTTCCACTGTCTCTATGAGGGTGTTTCCCTCCCCTACCCACTCCTGCCTTCCAGCCCTGGCATTCTCCTACATTGGGGCATCAAACCCCCTCAGGCCCAAGGGCTGCTCTTCCCACTGATGTCCCACAAGGCAGTCCTCTGCCACATATGTGGCCAGAGCCATGGCTCCCTCCATGTATACTCTTTGCTTGGTTGTCCAGTCCCTGGGAACTCCAGTGGGTCTGACCAGTTGACACTGTTGCTCCTCTCACGGGGCTGCAACCCCCCTCAACTCCTTCAGTTTCTTCCCCAACTCCTCCCATTGGGTACCTCATGCTCAGTCCAATGGTTGGCTGCAAGCTTCCACCTCTGTAATTGCCAGACTCTCTCTGGCAGAGCCTCTCAGGAGACAGCCATACCAGGCTCCCAGCAGCAAGCACCTCATGGCATCTACAATAGTAACTGGGTTTGGTGACTGTATATGGAATGGATCCCTAGGTGGGGCAGTCTCTGGATGGCCTTTCCATCAGTCTCTGCTCCATACTTTGTCTCCTCTGTATTTGCTCCTGTGAGTATTTGTTCCCCCTTCTAAGAAGGACTTAAGCACCCACACTTTGGTCTTCCTTCTTCTTGAGCTTCATGTGGTCTGTGAATTGTATCTTTGGAATTACAAGATTTTGGGCTAATATCCACTTATCAGTGAGTACATACCATATATTTTCTTTTGTGATTGGGCTACTTCACTCAGGATGATATTTTCAAGTTCCGTCCATTTGCCTAGGAATTTCATTGTTTTTAGTAGCTGAGTAGTACTCCATTGTGTAAATGTACCACATTTTCTGTATCCATTCCTGTTGAAGGACAACTGGGTTCTTTCCAGTTTCTGTCTATTATAAATAAAGCTGCTATGAACATAGTGGAGCATTTGTCCTAGTTATATGTTGAAGAATCTTTTGGTTATATGCTTAGGAGTGGTATAGTTGGGTCCTCAGGCAGTACTATGTCCAATTTTCTGAGGAACTGCAAGATTGATCCACCGGCAATGAAGGAGTATTCATCTTTCTCCACATCCTCACCAGCATCTGCTGTCACTTGGGTTTTTGATCTTAGTCATTCTGACTGGTGTGAAGTAGAATTTTAGGGTTGTTTTGATTTGCATTTCCATGATAACTAAGGATGTTGAACATTTCTTTAGGTGCTCTTGGCCATTCAATATTCCTCAGTTGAAAATTCTTTGTTTAGCTCTGTATCCCATTTTAAAATAGGGTTATTTGATTCTCTGGAGTGTAACTTGTGAATTTTTTGTATATATTGGATATTAGCCCTCTATTGGAAGTAGGGTTGGTAAAAATCTTTTCCCAATCTGTTGGCTGCCATTTTGTCCTATTGACAGTGTTTTTTGCCTTATAGAAGCTTTGCAATTTTATGAAGTCCCATTTGTGGAGTCTTGATTTTTACAGCACAAGCCACTGATGTTCTATTCAGGAAATTTCCCCCTGTTCCCATGTGTTCAAGATTCTTCTCCACTTTCTCTTCTGTTAGTTTCAGAGTACCTGGTTTTATGTGGAGGTCCTTGATCTACTTGAACTTGAGCTTTGTTCAAGGAGATAAGAATGGATCAATTTGCATTCTTCTACATGCTGACCTCCAGTTTAACCAGCACCATTTGTTGAAAATGCTGTCTTTTCTCCACTGGATGGTTTTAGCTCCTTTGTCAAAGATCAAGTGACCCCAGGTGTTTGAGTTCATTTCTGGGTCTTCAATTCTATTACTTTGATTTTCCTACCCGTCTCTGTACCAATACCATGCAGTTTTTATCAAAATTTCTCTGTAGTACAGCTTGAGGTCAGGGACGGTGATTCCTCAAGTTCTTTTATTGTGAGAATAGTTTGGCTATCCTGGGGTTTTTTGTTATTCCAAATGAATTTGCAAATTGCTTTTTCTAACTCTATGAAGAATTGAGTTGGCATTTTGATGGGGATTGCATTGAATCTGTAGATTGCTTTTGGCAAGATGGCCATTTTTACTATATTAATCCTGCCAATCCACGAGCATGGGAGATCTTTCCATCTTCTGAGATCTTCCTTCAGAGACTTGAAATTCTCATTGTACAAATCTTTCACTTGTTTGGTTAGAGTCACACCAAGATAGTTTATAATGTTTGTGACTATTGTGAAGTGTGTTGATTCCCTAATTTCTTTCTCAACTTGTTTATCCTTTGAGTAGAGGAAGGCTACTGATTTGTTTGAGTAAATATTATATTCGGCCCCTTTGCCAAAGTTGTTTATCAGGTCTAGGAGTTCTCTGGTGCAATTTTTGGGGTCACTTAAGTATATGATCATCTACAAATAGTGATAATTTGACTTCTTCCTTTCCAATTTGTATCACTTTGACCTCCTTTGTTGTCTAATTGCTCTAACTAGAACTTCAAGTACTATATTGAAGAGATAGGGAGAGAGTAGGTAGCCTTGTCTAGTCCCTGATTTAAGTGGAATTGCTTCAAGTTTCTCTCTATTTAGTCTGATGTTGATTACTGGTTTGCTGTATATTGCTATATTGATGTATGGGCCTTGAATTACTGAGCTTTCCAAGACTTTTAACATGAAGGGATGATGGATTTTGTCAAATACTTTCTCAGAATCTAATGAAATTATCATGTGTTTTTTTTTTCTTTGAATTTATGTAGTGGATTTCATCGATGGATTTCCATATATTGAACCATCCCTGCATCTCTGGGATGAAGCCTACTTGATTATGGTGAATGATCAATTTGATGTATTCTTGTATTCTGTTTGCAAGAATTTTGTTGAGTTTGAGAGAATTTTGTTGAGTATTTTTGCATCCATATTCATAATGGAAATCGATCTGAAGTTCTCTTTGTTTGTTGGGCCTTTGTGTGGTTTTGGTATCAGTGTAACTGTGGCTTCATAGAAAAAGTTCAGTAGTATTCCTTCAGTTTCTAGAGTTTTCAGGTGTGCTGTTAAGCTGCTAGTGTATGCTATCTCCAGTTTCTTTTTGGAGGCACTCAGAGCTACGAGTTTTCCTCTTAGCTTAGTTTTGGTATGTTGTCCCTTCATTTTCATTAAATTCTAAAAAGTCTTTAATTTCTTTATTTCTTTCTTGACCAAGTTTTCATTGAGTAGGGTGTTGTTCAACTTCCATGAGTGTGTGGGTTTTCTGCTGTTTTTGTTGTTATTGAAGTTCAGCCTTATTCATGGAGATCTTATAGGATGCACAGGATTGTTTCACTCTTCTTTTATCTGTTGAGGTCTGTTTTGTGACTGACTGTACGGTCAGTTTTGGAGAAGGTATCATGAGGTGCTGAGAAGAAGGTATATTCTTTCATTTTAGGATGAAATGGTCTATAGCTATCTGTTAAATCCATTTATCTCATAACTTCTGCTAGTTTCTGTTTGGTTTCCATTTCCATGATCTGTCTGGAGAGTAGGTGTTGAAGTCTCCCACTAGTATTATATGAGGTGCAATGTATGGTTTGAGCTTTAGTAAGGTTTCCTTTATGAATGTGGTTGCCCTTGCATTTCGAGCATAGATGTTCAGAATTGAGAATTCATCTTAGTAGATTTTTCCTTTGATGAATATGAAGTATTCTTTCTTATATTTTTGATAACTTTTAGTTGAAAGTTGATTTTATTTGATATTAGAATGATATACTCCAGCTTGTTTCTTGGGATCATTTGCTTTGAAAATTGTTTTCTGGCCCTTTATTCAGAGGCAGTGTCTGTCTTTGACACTTAGGTGTATTTTCCATATGCAGCAAAATGCTGGGCCCTGTTTATGCATCCAGTCTGTTAGTCTATGTCTTTTTATTGTGGAATTGAATCCATTGATGTTAAGAGATATTAAGGAAAAGTGATCATTGCTTCCTGTTATTTTTGTTGTTAGAGGTGGAATTACATTTGTATGGCTATCTTCTTTTAGGTTTGTTGAAAGAAGTTTACTTTCCTGCTTTTTCTAGGGTCTAGTTTCCCTCCTTAGGTTGGAATTTTCCATCTATTATCCTTTGTAGGACTTGATTTGTGGAAAGATATTGTATAAATTTGGTTTTGTCATGGAATATCTTGGTTTCTCCATCTATAGTAATTGAGAGTTTTGCTGAGTATAGTAACATGGGCTGGCATTTGTGTTCTCTTATGGTCTATATGACATCTGCCCAGTCAATGTTTTCTAAGGTATCTTCTGCAGCTGAGATTCTCTCTTCTATCTCTTGTATTCTGTTGGTGACGCTTGCATCTGTGACTCCTGATCTCTTTTCTAGGTTTTCTATCTCCAAGTTTCTTCCCTTTGTAATTTCTTTATTGTTTCTCTTTCATTTTTAGATCTTTGATGGTTTTGTTAAATTCCTTCACTTGTTTGGTTGTGTTTTCCTGTAATTCTTTAAGGGATTTTTGTGTTTCCTCTTTAAGTGCTTCTACCTGTTTACCTATGTTCTTCTGTATTTCTTTAAGGGAGTAATTTAGGTCCTCCTTAAAGTTCTCTATCATCATCATGAGATGTGTTTTTAAATCAGAGTCTTACTCTTCTGTTGTGTTGGGGTATCCAGGGCTCACTGTGGTGGATGAGCTGGGTTCTGATGATGCCAAGTAGCCTTGGTTTCTATTGTTTATGTTCTTGCCCATGTCTCTTAACATCTGGTTATCTCTGGTGTGAGCTAGTTTTGCTGTCTCTGACTATGGCTTGTCCCTTCTGCAAGCCTATGTGTCAGTACTCCTAGGAGACCAGATCTCTCTAAGAGGAATTTGTGCATGGAGAGCTATGGCACAGGGTTAGCTCTGGGGTGCAGAATAAAACTAGAAAGATCTTGTCCCTGTTTGTTTCTTGGTTCCTGAGTCTTGATGGCTCCAGGCAGGTCCCTCTTGGGCCACAAATTTGAGCAGAATTAGTGATCTTACCTGTGCTCACAGGCATGTCAGCACTCCTTGGAGACCAGCTTTTTTCAGGCTGTTTTTGTGTATGGAGGGCACAGGATCAGCTCCAGGATGCAGATGGAAACTGGAAGGATCCTGTCCCAGGCTGCTCCTTGGTTCCTGTGTCCTAAGGGCTCCAGACAGGTCTCTTGGAGCAGAAGTGGTGGTCTTACCTGTGCTCAGAGGTGTGTCAGCACTCCCAGGAGACCAGATACCTCTTAGTGGTATTTGAGTATGGAGATCTATAACACAAGTTCAGTTCTGTGTGCTGTGGCACAGGATAAGTCAAGGTCCTTAGTCTTAATTTCATCTGCAAGGTACCTTTATCATGCCATGCAGCATATTTACAGGATCCAGAGATTAGTGTTTGGGCATTAGTGGGGGCCATTCTGCCTTTAATAAACAATCTACATGCAACATTTGCTTTGTTCCAAAGCGGTTTTGCTTGTGTTTGGCAATGAGACCTACTATTTCCTTTTGTTTAAATATTTGTTTCTTTATTTCCATTTATTTATTTGTTTGAGACATTTATTTAGTCTCAAATGTGACTTTTAATACACAATTCGAATGGTCTCTTCATGTTAACATTTTCTCTCCCTCAGTCTCTTCTCATTCTTATCTACTATAGCTTGTATGCAGCACATTTTTCTAAGGCCCATGTGAAAAAGGCTTGGTCTTCAGGTTGGTGCTGCTTGGAGGTGGTGGGAACTTTAAAATACATTGCCTCATGGGAAGACATTGAGATCTTCCCTCTGAGGTGGGTAGTCTGTTCTGCCACATGTGTTCACAAAGATGTGCTCCTCACAATAGGCAAAATGCAAGGGAAGCCAACGGTTGTAGACTGACTTAACAGAAAACCCCTTTTCTCTTTGTAAGTTGATTAGGTAAATTTTTGTTACAGCAATGGAAAGTTAACACACTAATAGTAATAATCAATAAACATATTCTCTTAAGTATATTAGTTATTATAAATAGCATTAATTTACTTTGAATGCCTTCCAATAGTTATTTTGCTCCTTGTTCATAAAATTTGCTGTGAGAATATATGAGCTAAATATGGAAACCTTCAAATAATCTAGCTGTGAAATGAGTGATCAGGCAAGCCTCAAAAGAAAAATATAATTGGCCAGTAAACACATGAAAAAATGTTTGACATCTTTCGCTACCAGGAAAACACAAGTCAAACTTCCATCTTACGCAGTTCAGAAGGCTTGTCATCAGAAAGGCAACCAGCAATGAGTGCTGGTAAGGATGTGGACGAAAGAGAACTCTTATGGGCTGCTAGTGGGTATGTAAATTACCACAACTGTTATAGAACTCAGAACAGTGATTCTCTCCTTTAAAAACCCTAAGAATAAACCTACCATATGATTCAGCTGCAATATCCCTCAGTATCCACCCAAACACAGACCAGCATGCTGCCAAGATAATCTGATCACTCATGTTTATTATGGTATTTTTCACAGATTTGGAAACAACCTTGTGCCCAATGGCACATACATATGTACACAGATACATATGCACATTCATAATATACTTACACATATACATATACACATACTTATACATATATATGTAAATATATTAACTATTAAAAATATATACATATAAATAAAAGACAGGTGAAATCCCCTTATGTACACGAAAATGGTGGAACTGGAAATTGTCATTTACATAAGTCATACTGGAAAAAGCAAAAGCATTTCTCTTTGACACAGAATCTGGATTAAAAGTAAAATGTGTAATTAGAAGGAGGACTAGATGGAGAACAAGGGAAGAGTGGGAGAGTAGTAGGAAATTGTGACAGGAGGGAATGAGTATGACAAATAGCATAATATTAATTTATGAGAATGTCATAAGGAAACCCATTATTTTATTCAACTAATATATACTAAAAACAAAATTCTGATTCAAATAAATTGTTATGAAATATGCAAAGCCTTTTCATGATTTCAGTTTTTATGTTAAAATGTATTTAGGAAAGTCTGCACATTATTATTTCTAGTTCTGAGCTTATATGAACATGGTATCATGTTTCATATATTTTATACCTTGTCTTTGTTCTTGACAGAGAATATTGATGTGAAATACAGATTTAACTCATTCCTAGTTTATAATTTGTAAACTATATATTTTATTTACCATTCTCACTTATACTAAACTTTTTTGGTAATAAATAAAAATGTTCATACTTTTTTATTGAGCAGATATGCCAGGGTGCATATATCTCATAGGCCTCAGAAGTCAATCTCTGTACATAGGTTACATTCCATTTCAACAGACAATGTTCTGTACTTCTAACATGACTACTGTTCGAAGCTTCTTGCTAGCAGCTTGGGAGAGCACCATGTTGACTTTTAGAGACAAGAATCTTTGCCACTGTGAAGCTAGCCAATTACTGAGTTAGTTATGTTGTTAGTATCTCAATTACTAGCAGCGCAATGTTCCTTTCCACATGTTTTTCTTTTTGTACATAAATTACCTATCCATGTCTTACTTAAAATATTACTTACATGTTAATACATGACATCTAAGGAAAATCTTTCATGTGTTGCTGTCGTGTCTTCTCTGTTGTTTTCATTTAACTTTGTTTGTAAGCATTAAATAGAATTCAAAAGTTTAAGTACAATGGATATCTGGATAAAATGTGATTACTGCTTTTAATAACTCCGGATGGCAAATTTTGACTTTTTTTCCCTAACATTGCTCATTTCTCAGTGTTTGATTTTGAATGAGTTGTCATTTACTCTGTGAGTGTTTTGAGTTAGGCTTAGTTTCTCGTGATCATTTGTCCTTGTGTTAGCCCCTTCTTTCATGTCTGACAGGAACAACTTCAGGGAGGAAAGTTGAGATTGATTCCTGTTCCAGAGGCCACTGTGCAGCGTGTGCAGTGGCGGTGGGGATGCATTGTAGAGGGGTGGCAGTTAACCGTGTGTTAGTGACATCAACCTGAGCAGGGGCTTCTCAAAAAACGTGGACTGAAATCCTGTAGATATAGTCTGCAAAATTCCTTCTCAGAGCACATATCTTTTTTTTTTTTTTTTTTTTTTTAGACCACCTGTCAAAAGTTCCTCAACCTCCAAGCAGATCCACCAGCCAGGCATAAAATGCTCTGTGAGCCTGGGGTATGAGGTAGGAACCCACTTCAAGTCCAAACTACAGCAAGCCTCATTTAGACATATTAATTTACTCAGGTTTTGTTTTTGTCATATGTTGGTTTGGAGGTTTCAGTTCTTGACAAGTTGAATGTTCATTTTGAAACTCAAATTTAATAGTAACTACATACAACAACGAGTTTTCTTACTAGTAATCTTAAACTTCATCATCCTTTATTGACATTGTCGATGGATAATGGCTACACAATGTACCGTCTTAATTGTTACATCCTATTAGTGTCAACGTATTGTTTGTATCACATAAGGAACGGTTGACAGGCAGCATGGAGTCCAGACTTGCAGGATTTTCCGCTTGGTATCCCTCAAAACTTCTTCCTCTGTGTCCTGGCACTCAGTGCCTGCTTGTCTTGAGACTGGCTTTGTTAAATTTTTCTGCAGTGCTGGGGATGAAAATGAAGGCTTGAGCCTGTGGGCAAGAGTGCTGCCGGTCCCAAAGATTCTATTCCTTATCAAATCTAGGTGTTTTCTTGTTTCTAGCCAAGAGGACAGATGGACCAAAAGACTTTCCTAAGCATGAAATATAAATTCTCCCATCCAGATTGGAACACGTGTGGCCACATGGTCATTCCTGGACTCAAAGCATGCACTGGGAGCCAGGAGCAGTCACTGCTGTGCCTAGAGGAATCAGAATCCATCCTGAATTTGGGAATGGAGTCAAATGCACAGTAAGTTTGGACAATGGAAGAGGAAAAGGATGCTGGGTAGGTTCTCATCTTGGTGTTCTTAATTAGCTTATGTCTTCTGTATAATTTTATAAATATTTAAATTTATTATTAGTTCATTATAAATTGCTTTTATATTAAGAATATAATATTGGGCTGTAATATATACTTATTTTTATTTTTGTATTTTATTTCAATTTTTCTCTTACTTTTTTCACCTAGGGATATTGAGAACGACATATAAATCAGGTCTATCAACTAAAGTTTCCATTACTTTGTAAGAGTCATTTTTTTAATTTAAATTTTTTATTAGTGCTTCTCATGAATTTATTTTGATTTCTGGTATTTGATAAAGCTCCCATCTATTTTATTTTACATATTGTTAGTCAGTTTACTAGTTTCATACAGTAACTAAAACTTCTTTTATCTTCTAAGTTTTTAAATGACAGTGGGGATATTTGAACCTGTTTCTATTCAATGAGAATGACACAGTAACTTATGATTTTTGGAAAGAGCTCAGAATCTCCATAGACCAATTGAACCCTTTAGGTTTTTAAGTAATTCTTATGATAATATATTAGTTACTTTCTAATTGCTATGACAAAAACCTGACAACAAGAAATTTAAGGGAAGTAGGATTTATTTAGGCTCACAGTTTGAGAGGGTACAGTACGCACTGGCAAGGAAGCCAGAAGGGCTGAAGCATTGGATCTATGTGGTCAGAGTGTGAGTCTGGCTGCTCACACAGAGAGACCAAGATTGGGCTGGAAGCAAGGCTGGATATAACCCCTCAAGGTTTGCCTCCTGTGACTTATTTCTTTTAGCTTGAAAAACAACAGCTCCGTGTGTGTGTGTGTGTGTGTGTGTGTGTGTGTGTGTGTGTGTGAATGCTTCATATTCACATCATATAACAGGTCATAAAAGGCAAGAAAATTAAAATGTAGTGAGTTCCTATTATATAGTATGTAGCTTTTATGTCCTATTGTGCTTTTCACAGGTGTTTTATAGGCTTATAACCTATTATCACCTCCTAAATGAGAGAACTGAGATGAAATCCTGAGTCCAGGCTCACCCTGTAGTTGAAGAGATGGGGCTTTATTGACAGCCAGTTTCCATGTTGCTTTGTAAGAAGTGAACAAAAGATACCAGGGTTGCCCGCCGATGACAGTTAGCAACCCTGAGACTCCATTAGATGAGTCACACAAGATTTGTGAGTTTCAGTATTCTTCCCTTACAATTATTTAGAAATTCTTATGGAATCTATCTTTTCCCAATTTGCATCTCACTTGTTGTAGCTGAAATGATCTAATTGAGTAATTCTAGATCAATATTCCTCACACCACTTTGTGTATGTAAGGTGAGATGGCCTTGGGGATGGTGATAAACATTGATTGATGGTTTCTAACAAGTGGGAGGGCTCAAAGACAGTGATTCTTGAAGAAAAAAGGCTGGAGTGAGCCTCAAGTATCATTATAGCTCTTCTAAGATAAGCAATGATAGAACAGTTAGCATGACTCACTTCCCCAGGGAGGGTAAGAGTAAAAATAAATCCTATCTTCTTCTAAGACAAGATCTTCACGTTTGATAGGTCCTCATTCTGTCAGTGCAAGTCGTTGACATAGATGCAAAATGTAAGTTAATTAATTAACTAATTAAACAAACAAAGCTCTACCATATAAGCCAGGCTAGCTTTGAATTCACTATCATAATTCAGCTTCAAAAGTTGTGAGAAAGTAAGCCTGAGTAAGCACATTGTGCTCTGCTTGATTTAAGTCTTTTTTTTTTTTTCAAGACAGGGTTTCTCTGTGTAGCCCTGGCTGTCCTGGAACTCACTCTGTAGACCAGGCTGGCCTCGAACTCAGAAATCCGCCTGCCTCTGCCTCCCAAGTGCTGGGATTAAAGGTGTGCACTACCACCGCCCGGCTTCATACATACATGCATACTTTCTCATCACCTTTTCTTAACACGCAAACAGAGGTCAGGAGAAAAGGTCATAAGTTAAACAATATATATTCTCAGTTCAAATGTTGGGATTTCCTAGACTACTGAAGGCTAGTGTGACTTGTTCACTTGTTTGCTTTAAATAGAGTAAAAGACTCACAAATGGGTGCCATGGAAATGTGCATAAGTTAGCATAAGTTTCAGCATGATGTGGAGCTGGAACATATCTCAGCTTTCCAAAGTGGAAAGGTTTCATCTTCTTAGAGCAGAATTTATAATGGAGAGAATTTCCATTATCAAAATTTATTCATATACA
>JADRCD010207195.1:7080-30800 GCA_019843815.1 Montemys delectorum
AGAGAAGAGAAGAGAAGAGAAGAGAAGAGAAGAGAAGAGAAGAGAAGGGAAAGACCTCCACTCTACTACTTTGAGAGAAAATCCACACTTCTCTCTTCAGACCCATCCTACTGTACAATGTTTACTTCTATTATCAGATTTTAAGAAAGCTTCTGATCATTCTTATTGTGTTCCTTAATGATAAATGTATAGGTTTATATAGAGTTTTTAAAATATACCTGATTGCTTTTCAGAACTGTGAATCTCTCTTCAGAATCCACAGACCTGTGGTAAGAATGGAAGAAGGAAAAGGATGCTTGGTTTCTTTTAACTCCATGCAAGGCAGGCAGTTAGAAATGGAAGGGGAATCTTAAGCTGCAGTGTTGCTGTAAATTTTCCAGTAATCTGGCTCTCTGAATGGCAAATACTGGAAACCCATTTTGCCTTCCTGGTTCACACTGACAGCAACACTTTGCCTACCCACATCTGAGACCTTGTGGCTTTTGACTCATTCTGCTGTGGATGCCTCCCCTCTTGTTTTCTCAAAATGTAAATATTTGTTCTGTCTGCATCCTAATTGTTAGTCTTGGTGTCTTATTGACTATGTGGGCTGTGGTAATTCAGAGGCCTCAGGATCCCTTGTTATGTGCTAGGATTTCATGTCTTGTGATATTAGCATGGCATAGCTGACAGCCACCCTGTTCTTATGCCCCTGACTAACTTGCAGTTATGTCTATAATTGAAACCCACTATTATTTGATTCCCTGCTACAGAAGGGAAAGGCAGAACTATGGTCTTGTACACACAGAAAACCACAGGAGCCTCGGTGAGGGTCTGTAATGACAGGGCCCCTCCCACACAGGACATTTGCAAGCTTTCTACTAATGACTTTAATTTTCTTTGTCTAGACTAACTTATTGCATTTAAAGTGCAGCTTTTCTAGAGGGCAGTGGAAATCATTAGTCCTTCAATGCCAGCCAAACAAGGAAGGGTGAGAAACACAAACAACCAAGAAAGTCAGTAAAAAAGAACCAGGGGATTTCTCCATGAATGGGCTGCTTCCTGAAGCACATGCTGGCTTCAAGTCACCCCATTGGGAAAGCTGCGTCAGACATTAGAAAGACTAACGTCTGTAGCATGAATGGCAAATAGGCCACTAGATAATGTGTAAAGTGAGAGAAAAAAATGGAGACCTCTTCAAAGTAGATAGGTAAATAGTCAGGAAAGAAGTGCCACTGGCTGGCTGGTGGCTGAGTTGTGGATATTCTAGGGTGACGCATGTTTGAGATGAGAGCACCAAGAGAAATGAAATATGTTGGCCATAAACCCTCTTGAAAATTCCTTCAATGACAGGACACTAAACAAGGGCAAGGTGGTCATTCACACTTTCTAAAAACTAGAGTGGGAAAGGAACAGAGACACTTCAAATGGCCTTGACTTCAGACTAGGGAGATGAACTTAGCGAGCCTCTGGATGAACACTCCACACAGAAAGGCCTCCAGGCAAGGCTAGGCCTCTTCAGTTGGCACCCTGTCCTGAGTTCCACATGCCAACGCCTTGGGAACACTGGGAGTGTCTGGAGCCCCGAAAGGACTTGTCCTAGGGGTTGCTTTCTTTAGCCAAGTCCTTCAGTGCCTGGGCTTGCTCACTTCTTCCTCCTCCTCCTCTTCTACTTGTACCCTCTTCACCACTTTTGCACACTCAAAATAGGTTGATTCCTTGCTGGCTCCTTTTATGGTACTTCTGTCTGCCTCAATTACCCTTTTCCTAAAATATCTACTTTGCAGTTTGGTCGAACTTTTGGTGAGTCAAAATTCCTAAGACTTTTTATTGGTGGTGTGAATTTGTTTATTATTTACAGATTGTATATAGAAAGGATTATTGCTTTTGGAGTAATGCTCAAGCTTGGTCTAAGGTAAAGAACCAATATAGTGTACTTTCTGTTTGTTTGTTCTGATGGCTTTAAAATTTTTCCATTTAGTTAGTTAGCTAGCTAGTTAGTCAGTTAATTTTGAGGGGGGCATCTGTGTGGCAAAGGAGTGCATGTGAAGTCTGAGTTCAACTTACAGGAACTGGGTCTCTCCTTCATCTTGTGGGTTCTAGGAACCAAACTCAATATGTAAGGTTTGGTAGCCTGCACCCTGACCCACTGAGCCATCTCACAAACCTCACTCTGGTGGTAGTGGTGCATACATTTGAATTTTGTTTTTGCTTTTATTTTGAGGTAGGTTTTCCACTATGTCACTCAGGTAACTCCTGGACTAAAACAATCCTCCTGCCGAAGCCCACTTGAGTAGATAGGATCACCGGTTCATGCCACTATTCATACCTTTGTATTTACTCCAGCAAGGTGAACAGGTGACTTGGATTTTGCTAAATCTTCCTAAATCAGAGGGAACTGTGGAGGTAGAGTGTAGTTGGCCCATGGTCTTCTCTGTGCCCTCAGTCCTAGGTGGGGCAGTCATACCTTGGACAGTAACCTTTGACTGCCTATCACCCACAATTAAACTTTCTCTGGGAGAGACAGTATTCGTATTGATACTCCCTTGATTTCCTTCTGGGTGATGCTTTACCACCTGAACCCTTTTGCACTGCCTGAGGCTGGACTTTTTACTTTATCATTAGTCTATAGCCTAGGAGAACAAGCAGGTTTCACGTACCATCAAATACGTTAGTTAATGAGCCCAGCAGCCGTCACAGAAAATCCCTGTTATTTTTTAAGAACAAAATACATTTTGAAAAAAAAAAAATGCATGGCCCAAACACAAACTATGTCATCAAGGGAAACTTGCTATGAGGAACTTAATCCACCTCGCCATTGGTCTTTCTCATTTCAAAAGTGGTTGACAGGCTTAACATGATTTCTGAAATTTTATACCTAAGGGAAATACTATACATAATGTGAAAGTACTAGACTCTGAAAGCTGTATTATTAGCTTTCTTTATGGAAGCAAGACTAGAGGTGACTCATATATTCAACATGTTCCAACCGTGACCGGAAATACTTCTGAGCTGTCAGGCAGTGTGGTTTCTGTTATTAGGGGGAACATGATGCATCCGTGTATTTTCACCAATTCCAAGGCCACTCATATCCCTTTGGTTGATTTATTTGTGATCCTCAGAACTCCATTCTTGCTTCATGTGCTCTATATACACACACAGCACACAACTCAAGTGTCAGAACTCCGAGTTCTTTCCTAGTTCTCTCAAGCCTCTGAGAATTTGCAGAATCCCCCAAATTCAAAATTAATATTACCCACACCAAGTAACTTCATAAAAAGAAAATCAGATTACAAACTATGTAGTCATTATAGCATAACCACTTTGCATAAAGCTCAATAGAAAAAAGTTGTTTAATTAGCCAAGTGATACTTATTAACTAGTTATTACTTTCAACCACAAGAAGGATCACAGAATACAAAAACCAGTCACTTAGCAAATGTTCATTTTCTCTGCAATTCCTTCATAGATGCTTCCAATTTCTCTAAACTGAATTTGCTGCCTATTCATTTACGTTACCAAGTTAACTTCACTTGTGACTAGCGGTGAACGATGCCAACGAACATACAGCTTGCCAATATCATTAGTTCTCCGGGAGGTTCTGCTATTGCATTCATGGTTACCTCTTCCCTAGGGTCTACAGTGGGGCTTTATACAAATCAGCCACCTATGAGTCATTGCTAGATTTCCTTAACTTCAGTACAGACATGACTGATGGAGAAACTTGTGAGTGTCCACACTGCGCTTACCTATTTCCAGGTGTGCATTCGTTTTGTAGATTCAGAAGTGGGTGGTGATATATTTTTGACACTGTCCATGGTATTTTTGAAAGTAAAATCCTCATCTGATTATAAGAAAGGACTATGGACAGGTAAATAGATACCTGCTGGGCGGCTCATTGCTTTAACACATCCTCTTGCATACTGTAGAGCCGTGATTTGCCCTTTGTGGATTTTCAACATGATGAGGAGGAATATGTGGAAACTGCCAATGGAAGGGAATAGGCATGGATAGAAAACTGGAGGAATTTGAAGGCTTCAAATAATTTTTATTTCTATATTTATATTACTTTATATTTTTATTTATAAAGTGTCAGAAAATATTCTACAGGAAAGCCTGATTCTTGGAGGGGAGGAGGGACAGTGAGATGGAGAGGAAAGGAGAAAGGAAGGTTCAGCTTCCCTTTACAGAAAAGACTGTGACCATCTGATGGGTACAACCACACAGAGCTAACTTTGGAAACAAGATAAGTAAGGATGAGGGGGACAACCCTAAGCCAGACAAAGCCAGATGGATTTACAAATGAATGATCCGCAAAGAAAGCCACGGCACAACTTTCTACACAGCAGCACTCAAGACAGAGGTGACTGAAGAGGCACCTGAGGACAGGGGCTGGTGTTACAAACTGGAGTGGTGAGAACTCTCCAGGGTGGTCTGAGGCATCACTGGAAAGGGAAAGAGGACAAAACGCACCATCTACTAAAAAAGCAAGGAAGGGTTGTTCTGGACCTAAAAAGTAGAGTTGGAAACAGACTTTCTGAAACATTGGTCAGCAACTGGATCCTGATTCTTCTGCTCCAAGTCAGCATTGCTTTCTCTCCATTTCCACATAGATCTTTCGGGTCCATAGGTCCTGATACTTTGGGGTCTTAATGATACTTTGGTTCCAAGTTGATAAACTCCGTGACACACCTCAGCTTCCACAGTCACTGCACAGTGAGGTTTTGTTTGTTTACATTGGTGGGTTTTTTTTTGTTTGTTTGTTTGTTTTCTTTTGAGATGGAAGGTATGCAAAGGCAGAGGGCAGCGGACATGGGAAGCGGGGAAATGAGTGGGATTAGGGTGCATGATGGGAAACTCACAGTGAATCAATACAAGGGTAAAAACAAAAACAAAAACAAACTGACACATTCACACAGGTTTTCATCACATGCTCGCAAGGATGTGAAAGGTTGAATGCAGATACTGTGTCCACATACTCAGTAAGTGGACAATTTTTTCAAACAGCTACAGTTTATGTTGTTTCTGTTATATCCTGGATGCATTTGGGGCACATTGCAACTGCTACCACAGAGCCATGCTGATCAACTAGAATAGAAAAGAAAAAGAATTCTAAAGCAACAATAAATTTGGAGGAAAATAAAATTCTCCAGAGAACAAAAGAACCCACTGAGAGTGTTCAGTGATGGGTTGAACATTTCTGGATACTCTTTCATTTGATTTATTCTGATGTCTGCTGAATTCAGGCTAGTTTCTTGTCATCCATGTGCTTTCTGTGGAGTTCATCCAAGCACAGAGTCTTCTTCAGTTTTGGAAGAAACTTTGCATTTGGATGGTTTCCATAGGGTTCAAAGAAAGAAGAAACACTGGCTCTCAAGAGATGAAACGAAAGGAGGACTTAACTTCCTGCCATGCGATGGAATGATCTGATGTTTGCTGAGCATCACATTTAGTGAAAAAATACATATTTGAATATTGTTTTTCAATAGATACTTAAAATTATCAGCATTGATAAAATTGAAAACCCCACAGGTTTTCAAACAAGTGTTTCTTTTCTTATTCCCTCTTTAAGGGTGGGTCTAGCATTCGCTGACATCATTGACAGCAAGTATCCATTGAATTAATGGAGAAAGGAGAAAAGCTTCAGAAGGCAGTTTCTTGCAGCAAGGAGGGTAGGTTATGGTCTTTTCATCTAAGATTATGCAGTGTGAGTGAATAATCTAAACCAGTAAGCCAGTGCTCTCTCTTGTAATGTGGCGCCTCTCACGCATCTCTCTCTTTCTTCGTATTTTAACTAGATAAAGTTGAGTGGTGACTATAGACTCTTTTCCATGTAGCCATAGCATTAGGATCTTAAGGCAGAAGCAACGGTGAAATCATATGCAATTTAATCTTCTGTTTCCTGTAAGCTACTAATGTAGGAATGAAACCATCCAGGAGCTTCTTACCATTCCTTTCCAGCTTTTAGGAGCTTTCATTTAAAAGCGAGCATATATATATATATATATATATATATATATATATATATATATATATAAAGGCTGGGTTTGGGTGCCCACTGTCAGGGTAGTGGGTCTTGTCACAGAGCTCTGCTGTCTAGAGGCAAGATGAGGAAAGACTCCACTTTCTGATCTCAGATGCAGAATAATGACAGAGCCCCCCGGCCACTGTTGATGTGGGGGAATGCACTTAGCGGTGGTCTTGGAAAAGTGCATGTGTATGTGTCAGGACACAAAACCTTCCTTTTCCATTGCTCATCTCTTCTCCTCTATGGTTTTCCACGGCTATTAATAGTAGATGGTGACCACACTCTTACCCATTTATGTATTCTTAACCTGCTTTAAGCATTCCTTCCCTGTCTTTTTGATTTCCTGCCTTAAGTACCAGGAAAATACCTTCTCAGGAAGAAAGGCAGCAGTATTCCTGGCAGAGGCGGTATGGGAAATCATAGATTGCAACCTGACCTCAGAACGCTTTGATGCCAAGGGGCATCAGAATTCTATCTGAAATCACAAAGGCTTTGCTTTGAAGTGTCAGATTTCCCAGCTCTGAGCCAGGGTGACCCTTGAAAATCCAAAGGAAACAACTGTTCTTTTCAGGCGTCTGTTAAAGCGACACCAATGGGTTTGACCCAAGTGTAGCAGAAGCAAAATCCAAGGGACTAGAACCTTCTTCTGTTGCCTAGGACGCAGCCTCTTATATGTGGGTTGTGTCCAGCTTTCCAGGACACAGGACAAACGATACGTTCAGTTGGCTCTCTGGGAACCAAGTTGTATAGATTGGTGTTGCTAGAGCCATTCGTGCCTGCTTTCTTCATGACCAACTTGTCAGGTGCATAGGCCTCTTGTCAATGCAGTATGAAGTGTAGATGCCACGGCAGGGTGAAAAGTCTCCAAACTCCATTATACAACTGTCCAATTGGCAATCATAAACACGCTCCTGTAGTTTAAGCACGTGTAAGGTAGAGTGGGATCTCAGGATTGTCACCCTTGTTTGGCAGAAGAGACACTTTTAAGGCCAATTGACCTTCATTGTATACAGGGAAATAAAAAGAATCTGAAGCTGAACATACAGACACACAAAGACAGGGAGGCATAGGCACAGCCCCCACTCACACACAGAGAAATCACGCATCAAAAAGTAACACATGCCAGATTGATTTTTATCATAAAAGACATTCTTTTTCTCAGAAGTGTAAGTTCATATAACCTTGCATAGGACTTTTTAATGGATGGGTTGTATAAACCAGAAACCTCAAACTAATATCAGTAGTTGTAATAAATGTGGTGTTTTAAAGTTATAACCTCAAGATATTGTGTAAGAAAGCATCATGGTATTCCTTTATATTAATATATCAATGAGAGGTTTTAGGAGACGTAAAACAAAAAAAAAAATAGCACATTCCTTAATGAATAACAGCTCACCTTATCTGTATGGAGTTTGTTTTTCTCTATTCTCATCAGAAAGGTTCATGGAAAATACTGTATAGGTTTATAGAGGATGGCAATCTGCCTTCACACACACAAACCAAGAAGAAACAAGGGAACTTGAAAAGGGAATCCCAGTTAGGAATGGATAAACCAAGCCACAAGCCCAATCTGGTTGAGGGCTAGCCCATGCGCTAGCTTCCCTGGACTTGGGTGCTATACGTATTGAAGACTTGATTCACTCAATTTTTCTTGATTTGGAAGGGAACAATGAGATCTAAAGTCTAACATTTTCCACGTCATTTTCTTTAGCTCCTTCTTGGAGTCAGAGATAGGAGGAGCTCAGAAACCTCCTGACCAGCCAGTTAATCCAAACTGCTATAAGTCTGGGGAGAGACCCTGTTTCAAAAAATAGGGTAGAACACAATACACTAACACATCTTAGCACTGACCTCTGGCCTTCAATGTGACTACTGGGGCAATTGCATCTACATAAATGTGTACATATCACACACACACACACACACACACACACACACACACAATTCCAGTCACATTTTATCATTTTAAAAATCAACATTATGTCAATTCTGGAACCATAAAAGTTCACAGTTTCATTGAGCACAAAGTGTATGTACAGACCAAAAGAAAAAAGAAATAAAGGAATAAAGGAAGAAAAAAGTAAATGGTAGGCAAACAATTTATATTCCCTGGTTAATCCAGCAAAGCAAGAGGCAATGAATGATATAGTTCAGTCAAGAAAGAAATCTATTTGCAATGTACATCTCATAGGAGTTGAACACTGTGGGTCTTTTATTTTAACTACTGATAAACATGCATTAGCCCATCTTCATTTGATTTAAGTTTCATTTAGGTCTGATTCAGAGCAGTAAGTAGCTCTGGTTGGCCTCTGTCTCTTACAAAGATCTCCAAAAGGCATTTTCAAGTAGCTAAATAGCATATAGGGTGTAAACAAATAAACAATAAACTTAACTTTTTCCCCTGGACTTAGAAGAACATTCAACTCTAAGTAAGAGAATCACACAAAATGGAGGAAGAAAAGATATTTATAATTTGAAATCTTTCAGAAGCTAAAACTAAAGTTCATATGTCTAAGGACTAAGTATGTGGCTCAGTGGTATAGCATGAGCCATGGGTTCATCCCAAGGGGGAAGGAAGGAGAAGAAAGAGGAATGGTGGGAAGGCAGAAGGGGGGAGAGTAGTAGAGAAGAATGGAAATTCAGATAAAAAACAACTTTCTCGTTATAAAAGTAGTATCATACGTGATTATCAAATAAACTAAATGAACACTGAAAAAAATATTTTATCTTTAGCTTTCAGACTACAGAGCCATGGCTTCTTTGTATTCCATTATTAGCAGCAAGTTGGTAGATTCCTTAGCCTTCTTCAGCCCACTGCCCAGGAATCCTAGAGAGTGGACAGCTGAAGAGATGAATGACAGATTAACAGTATCCTAAAATTTAATCACTAGCAATGCTTTCAAGGACATAGGTATATTGATATCTGACTGACATGTGTGTGTGTGTGTGTGTGTGTGTGTATGTATGTATGTATGTATGTATGTATGTATGTATGTATGTGGTTGAGCCTACTTCATTTTTTTTAAAGTTCTAGCAGCTCTGAAACCAAGTTGAACTTGTCTGTGGAAGCAATGGTTTATTTTTTCAACTTGGAGGCATGATCTCACTGTGTAGCCCAGGCTGTCCTTTCATCCATGATAATCCTTCTGGCTCAGCCTTCTGAGTGCTGAGATTATAGGTGTGAGTCATCACACAGACATCAGCCGTGGTTTTGATGAGGAGATGCCAACATGGACAAACACACTTACACAGGCCGAGTACAGCAATTATTAAATTGTCAAAGAACAAAAAAAAAAAAAAAAAAAGCATGTTTCAGATGGTTGAAAAATAAACAGATCAGGGCTTTAAATCCCACAATTTGTACAATGTTTGTCATGTATTCCTAATAGTTTTTATCTTGTTCCAATAATTATAATGCTGTCCTTCTTTGGGAATTTGGGTTGGCGTATTCTTTCCCCTTTTCCCTTCTTCTCTGTATTAGTTATGCTAATATTAAGAACAGATTGTCACTTTACACATATAACTGTATCTTTGGTGAACTTATTTTGCACTATTTTTTTTAACCTGCAGAATCTGAGAGCAGATAAAGCTCAGTTCAAATCCAGATTTTCTCAATTATGTGACCTTGAGCAGGATTTTGTTTGCTTAACTCTTGGTGCCTCAGTTTCTTTGTTATACCAGACTGTTGTAAGAGCTGAGAATGTGTAAGACATCTAACACTCTACACACACAGCATGACACAAATTTGAGACTGAAAGGCATTTGTTATGTGTAGGGAATGAAAATGAGTGTCTATGATGTCTAAACTTACTGTAAATAGTCTACACTTTATAAAACAAAACCCTTTAAGACCAAGTCAAGTCTGAGTTGATTCAGACAAGAAATATGGATCTCTGTGTAGCTCTGTGTTACTGTCTCTGGGGTCATAACAAGAGTTGGACATTGACTAGTATTGAGTGTATATGACAGATAATGTTGGCCTCAAATTATTTTTAATGTGTATGGTAGTCAGACTTGGCTCCATCGTGGATTCTCTTTTTGTCCACCCTTCTCTACCCTCTTTCCACCCTTTCAACACCCTAACACTAGATATGAGAGAAAAAGGGATAGAGAAGAAAGGGAAGAGTCCCTGAATAAAGTCAGGGATCTAAAAGGAGACTGACATTATTGTTAGACTACTTCCAACTGATTAGGGTCATCGAGTTCCTTGGGGCAAATTTAATCTTTGCAATTTCTTCTTCTTGATGTTTCTTCTTTGCTTATGACTACTTAACAAACCATGACCAACAGCCACCAACAACCAACCAATAGCCAACCAACAACCAACCAATAACCACCTAATGACCAACCAACAACCCACTTCCAGCACTTTTGACGCCCTAGAATTTATATATGTTCTGAAAAATCCCCAGAATTCCAAATTTCACACAGTCACAGAAACTATCTGCCACTGGCAAAATCACACTTCTGCTAGAGTACAAGGCAAATCATAGTCAGCTGTTGTGGACCATCTGAAGCAGGTCCACACCAAGGATTAAAACAAAAACATATTCTTATATTATTTCTGGTTTATCAAAAAACTAAAAGTTCAAAATCCTCACTACAGTGTATGGTGCAATAGGGAAAATTTTACCTGATTAAGAGGTGGATGTAGGGTTAGAGAGATGGCTCTATGTCTAAGTGAACTGGCTGCTCTTGTACAGGACCCAGGTTCAATTCCCAGCCCTCACATGGATGCTGACAATTGTTTACAACACCTGTTCCAGATGGTCCAACACCTTTCCTGGTCTCCATTAGCATCAGGCAGGCACATGGTGCACAAACTTACATTCAAGCAGAACACCCATGCACATAAAATACAATTGTCGTTTAAAAACTTTAAAAAGAGAGGTAAGTATAAAATGGGCCTTCAATGACTTGAGAGTTTAAAATGTTTGTAACAGAAAGACACTGGAAGTATGCTATGCATTAGTCACCCACCCCAACTATCCCTGGAGAAGAGCAGGATTGAAAACAGATGCAAGAACTCCAGTCAACTCAAAATTCCCACAGAGTAGGCAGATTTTAATTGCCAAGATATTTTAGTCACCTGTGATTCAATGGCATATGGCTCTTACTGTTCTGTGTTGAATTAGTTGTTTAAAGATATATCAAAATTAGCTTTGCAACACCTTCCAAACTATGAGCTTCTAGTGGAGAATATCTTAATAATGAATAACACCCAACAGATACTGAAAATGATAAGAGGTGGGCAGGAAACAATAAGTATTTTCAAACATCGAGTATGAAAACTCCATTTATTTTTCTGTCCTAAGATTCTAATACCCTCAAGTGGCTCCAGGTAATATATATTATTTTTCAATTGTTTGATCTTTGAAAACTAAAAGCAATAGTCAAAGTTATAAATAAGACCAGGATGAAATTAAATTCTTTAAAGTGTTTTTGTTTCATGCCTATTCTAGACTATGAGATTCCTGAGAATTTCTGGAACTTTTGCCAAAGAAGAATGGAAATTAAAGTGAGCCTTTAAAATCACAATGAATGAGGACAGTGGGGTGGGTCACCAGGAAAAGGTGCTTGTTACCAAGCCTGAAGACCTGAATTTGATCCCTGAGTCTCACATGTTGAAGGAGAGAAGGTAATCTCTGGTTTTCACATTCATGCCATAGCATGCACACACACACACACACACACACACACACACACACGTAAGAGACTCAAAGTACAATGAATAGAAATATAGAAAAAGCATCACTGCATTTCCAAAAGACACTTCAATGACAATAAGTCACTTAAGAAAATGGGATTTTTTTAAAATGAGAGGCAAAAATGACAAGGGAGATGGCTAAGTGAGAAAGATGTTGGATAACCAGGCATTAGAACCTGAGGTTGGGTCTTCAGAACCCATCTAAACCATCTGACCTAATGGTGCATGCTTATTCCTAGAGCATTGTGGGTAGAGAGTACAGAGACAGAGAATGCCTGTATCTTGCTGGCTAAGATATCTAGCTGAACTGATATACTTCAGGCTCACTGAGAGATCTTGTTTTTAAAAAGTAAAGGTGGAAAGAAATCAAGAAAAAACATCAGACATGAACCTCTGGCCTCCACACATACCCATCTGCACATTTGGGTGTAAAGAGCATGAGAGATACACGTGTTTGATGGGCAGCAATGATCGCCTTAGACAGTGTGAAATTAAAGAGCTTGGCTCTCATCTTTGTGAGTGAGACATGAGCAAATAATGCAAACACCCAAAGATTGAACACAGTCTAATGTATATGCAGGGAGATCCAGGAATGCTACAGCAATCAGTGGTGAACATGGAGAATAACTCCATGAACTGGAACCTGAATGAGAAAGAGGGCGGCTGCTGAGGGAGATCTGACTTGATAAGCTTTGTAGGCAGAAAACATCCCTGTAAACTGTGCAAAACCAACTTTGATGAAGCAAGGAAAGAATTTTGAAAAGTAATACACAAACAAAAAAACACCCAGAAAAAAAACAAAAACAAATTATATATGACATTTAAATCACATCAGTAAGAAGGACAAGTGTGGGACAGGAAATATGAGGGCACAAGAGTGCAGATGGGAAGCAGGAGACATTCCAAAGCATAACTCCACCAAGGATCATTAGCAAGATACTGATTCCCATTTATTAGACAAGCATTGGAGTAAATGAAAGGAGGAGCCCCACCCTTATATCCTTTCCTTGACTAGACTCAGCACTTATCAAACTTGCAACTCTCAGAACCTCATTTTGCTCTTTAAGACCTATTAAGGACCTCAAGGAGCTTTTGTTTCTAACTATTATAGCTATCATATGTATTGTATTTCAAAGTAAAATAATCTGAATTATTTATGAATTTCTTTTAAAATAATTCATGGCATGTGTTAAATAAAACTCAATTTTCAAAAATAGCAACTTCAAAACTTAGAGCGATTTACATTCACATTTTGGCAAATTGATTTTAATAGGTAGCTTAATTGTTATTATCAGCCGGTTTTTGTTTTTGTTTTTGTTTTTTCAAGATGGGGTTTCTCTGTATAGTTCTGGCTGTCCTAGAACTCACTCTGTAGATCAGGTTGGCCTTGAACTCAGAAATCCGACTGCCTCTGCCTCCCAAGTGCTGGGATTAAAGGCATATGCCACCACTACCCAGCTTTTTATCAGCTGTTAATTAATGTTTTAGCCGATCAGCCAGGCAAGCTGACTCATGACTATGAGTCTAAAATTCTGGGAGGCTGCTGCAGAGAAATCAAGTTTGAAGCCAGCCTGGGCTACATAATAATTTTGAGGCCAGCTTGAGCTACATAGTAGATTATCATCCATTCTAGGCTTCCTCAGGCATACTTATATCAGAGTCTATCTATCCCTTCTTATAATGGCTCTGTGTATTATTTGGTAGAGCACCAAAACTCGAGATGAAACAGTTTGTTGTGTTTGAACTGACATGAGCAACTTTGCACTGTATCTGTGGACTTCTTGCCCTCGGCTACATTAAAACCCATTGACCTACTACTGGGAGCAGAAGGCCATAAGGTTGAGTTTGTGTTTATACAACATGGTGCTGATATGGATATGCTGTAAGAGTCAGCTAAAACATGGCTGACACAGGACATCCAGAGGCCTAAGTCAGCACAAAATGTCTGACACCAGATATCCTGGGAACCCCCAAAGTAAACAGTGATGTACTCTGTTATATAACCATTCCTGAGAGACTGTGTGGATTCTGAATACATATGGCCTCGAGGCCAGAGGTCATAGCCTTTGCTTTTGCTTATGCGTGTACACCACCTGTGTGTATGCACATATGCCTGGGTATGTTTCCTCAGTGGCCTATCTTACCACTGAGTAAAAAAGTATATCTCGTCTCTCCGTGAGTCCACAAAATCTCTTCATCTTCAAGGCCTCCTGTGACCCTCCTCCTTTCCTGGCATCAGAGATGGGATACTGGCCTGACTTCCTGATTCTCTTACCTTTGTCTTCCATTTTCTGAGATTAAGGGAGTGTGTCACTACACCCAATTTAGAGAAAACTCCTAAGTGAAGCTGGTGACCTAGCTCATCTAGGATTGGCTGTGTGTTAGGCAACACCGCTGTGACGGGCTGTATGTTAGATGTCTCTGCTGTGATTTGGCTATGTATTAGCTGACTCTGCTGTGACTAGCCTGAGACACCACACCGCAGTTTTGCTTATTTACTATCTGAGTTAAAGGTGATGTAGTGAAAGACCCACAGTATTTGAGTATTATTGTGCCTCTCAGAAAGTGTCTTTGCATTTCTGGATTAAGTAGTAAACTAGAGAGGGAGGACTGATTTATTCTCTGCCTCTCTGGGACTATAGTTAGTACCTGAGATGGTCAAGAAGCATAGTGAACTAAATAATGAGAAGTATAATGGAAACAAAACAATTTTAATAACCGACCAGTAGGTAAAATAATAGGAAACTAAGACAAAAGATAGATCCTCTAAAATTGAAATGATCATACCCTGTGTACTGTTTTTAAGTCATCTGTCTCTCTCTCTCCACCTCATCATGACCAACTACTGCCATATTGACACATAGAATAACATAGCAGGAAGTGAAGCTCTCTTCCAAAAGATACTACCTCTCCAAAAAAAGGCTCTACCCAGGCCTTCTTCCAGATCCATTGTTGACTCCTTTTACACATCAGTGGTGCAGTCCCCACCTACATCCTTTCATTAGTCCTCAGTCTTTCTCTTCTGCTCCCGGGCCCCACTGGAACACTTATCTAATATCCATTCCAATTATGTATTTCTTGATGACCTAATGCCTAAGTGTTATGTCCCGTCTTTTATCAATTATTTAGTATCATTTTAGTTATGTGCCTTTTGCTACCCCCATCATTAATTAATTCATATGTGACAATTATCTCCATAGATTTCAACCTTCTGAAGTGAGGAAAATATCTTTCTCAGCGTAATATTCTGCCAGGCCTCAAGACTAACCTTATTTAGGATGCTGAGGTAGAAGGACTGGAAATTCAAGGCATAGCTGGGCTACAACTTATGCGGTAGTGAGGGGAAAAAGAAGAAAATAAAAGAAAGAAAATGAAAGAAAAGCTGCACAAAATAAGACTACCAACAGACAGATACATATGGAGAGAAGGGTGTGAAGGATCCTATCGCTCACTACTGAACTATTTGCCAGTGATAGATTCAGGGAAAGGGAAGCATTGCCTTCAGTAATATATCCACTGACAACCCTACCACACTGCAATAGACAGTCCCAATTCAGTGGTAACACATATGGCCATGGTTAAACTAAATGAGTTACGTAGTTAGGCTGAAAATGGACTGGCTGGAATGGGGAATGGGGAAGGCTTGAGAAGGATGGAGGGAAGGGAAGGAGGATGAGAGAAGAGTGGTCAGAAAATATTGTATCCAGGGAGGAAATTGCCAGAAAACAGCAATTTATCTATAAATATAACAAAGCTAGTAATTTAAAAAAAAAAAAAAAAAAAGAACAAAGGGGGCTGGGCTAATAGCTCCATGGTGGGGTTCTCATGTAGCATGCAAATTTCTGAACAACAAAGAAAAAGGAAGAGTAGGTAGGAGAGAAGGAGGAGACAGATTATGAGTGAGGCCTGTCAAAAATACTCAGTATATAATCTGTCATCATTTGTTGTCCACACAGAGTTGTGTTTAGATACAGAAAAGATGAGACTCCGAGAGAACGACCAGCTACAAGCGAATACAAAGACAGGAAGGACTGTGATGTGGGAAGTCTGAACACAGAGAAGCCAAAGCAGGCTTTCTGAAGTTCAGCTTTCCGAGCAAGTCTCATTACATTTTATTTGCTTGTTTTAATAGGACCAGGCAAAAAGTGGACATGGTGAAGAGTTAAGATCTTCAAACACCATCACTTGGTATTATTCATAGGCCCATGACATCAAATATTTTGAGAACTGGTCATTTCAGTGTTCCCATAAGAGGAGTTCATGGAAAGAATTCTTTGAGAAAGAATATTTATGAAATTTTGTAATCTCACACACACCGCATACACACACACTCACACACCATACACACACACACACACACACACACACACTCATCCAAACCACACCACACCACACACACATACACACACATATACACACACACACACACTCATCCAAACCACACCACACCACACACACACACACACACACAAACACACACAGACACATCACACACACACACTCAGACACACACACAAACCATATAGTAACTGCAGATTGAATATAATTACTGTGATATTGATTGTATCACATCATGAATATACCTTTTCAAATCTTACACATAAATATTAACATCCCTTGTTCATAGAAATAAAATGGATCCTTTAAAGGAAGAAACCACTTGTGTACAGCCAGAGTTTCTAAGCTGTAAGTTCCAGTCACCAGACACTGTGACTGGCCTCTATTGAGGTCTGAATCTCAGGTACGCTGACTAAAATCCTGAATAAATTGCCAAATGGAAAAATGACTAATTAAACACGTAGCTTCTGTGTGAAGATTCGACTCAATATTCTGTATCTTCTGGCTAATCCAGGGCTGCTCTAAACGGGGCAAGGACACTTGTTCTTTTTGGAGGAGGCACATTTGGCCAAAGGATATATAGAGAAGGCAGATGATGCAACCCCTGCCTTGTTGCTGACTCAGAAATGTTGAGAGCGATAACAATAAACACATGGCCCAACACGTTATTCCTTGGTGAGCTCTATCCGTCTATGTGTGGCTCTGGAAGCTTGACTACTTGCCCACCCTCACGACGTGACTAAAATATATATATATAAAAAAATGACAAGCCACTTGAAAACTCATGAGCAGTCTTCCTTCCAAGACAAAGTCATTCTGTGCTTCTGAGGATTATGGCTCCTGTAGTAACAGGTGGTGTCAGCATGCTAAACCTGATGCTTTAGTAGCTGCCTGGTGTTCAGTTTCCCATTTCACTGTAGGTGTAATCTACGCCATGAGTTTACTATTTCTCTGTGGGAAAGACACCAAGGTAGAATGCCCTGGACAGTGTCCCAGGATTTCTGATAGTTCTAGAGGAAGTTGTTTGTACCTGATAAGAGCTTTCCTTTGAGTACCTTGTATGCAAGCCTGAGAAGACGGTTCTGTTGTAAGCTGTCCATGTATGTGCGTGCCTAGAAACATCTTGTTTGTAATTTAATGTCTTTACACAAGCAGTGTGCCTTTAAAATATGAAAACTCTTGACTAGAGAACACAGTGCTCCCCAGGCTAAGTTCACGGTGAATGGACTTCTCTGTAAGTTGGGTCTTGCGTGTTAGAGGGTAGGAATCGAGTTAGCAAAAATTGCTGCATGAATACATTCTGTAACGTAACAGCATAACAAATGGATTTAGGCAAGGACAGAATAGCTCAGGATGGAAAAAAAAGTATTCTGTGCCCAGCTATTAATCCAAGTATGGGATAGGGTTGCTACCTTTTGTCTGAGTGTCCCAGGATGTTAGTCAAGGGGACGTAGATGAATCTTAGGCAACAGCTTAGGTACTTGATGACTGACTGTGGACAGGGCAAGGGTAGCCAGGTGGACCTAGGAACCTCAGGTTGTTTTGTAAATCTGTATCAGCAGGATAACCTGTGAGACAAAGGTTTATAAGCCACCTCTCCATCTATCGCCAATATATTTCATTTAACAATCCTCACTATTAATGTTCCTGGTTAAATAAAACAGTTAGGCAAACGTGTACCAAGTAGTTTTTGAATGTTTGGTGTGCAGGGCAATATGAGAGGCAAGATCTCCATGAGAATCTAGTATTAAAATTTCAAACGTGATTTGTTAGAAGAAAGGGGGAAATGTGAGGATTTTAGTGTCATCTCATGCATCTACCCTGCTTCCCTTGACGAAAAAGCAGATCCTCAGAGACACACAGAGGACAAGTTGTAACTCTGCAATGTCGACTGCCTTTCCACTGTGATCTTTTCCGACGTGTAAGCACAAGCACATTTTGCACTTTTCTTCTTCAGGGAACTGGGCTTGGAGCTGTATTTCCTGTGAATTTGATAGCAGACATTTCTGTGATTCATTAGGAATCCTGTCCTTGGGTGAGGTTGCCTTCCTGTGACAAGATGCCTTTCAAGAACACTGTGTTTTCTTCCTTTAGGCCACTTGTATGTTTACCATTTTAGATACTGTTCTTTATATAATATTCCCCCAGTTATGGAACATATAGCCTATGCTAAATCTCAGTTGGCTCCTGATTTCCTTCTGTCATTTTATATTTATCTTATGCTAATATTTTATTCTATGTGATAGGAGATTGCCTATTGTCGGACGTGTGAACATGAAATTCAAGATGGCTTTGTAGCCCTTTCTGTCATTGTTCTATGTTTTTATAAGTCAGGACATATGAAACTCAAGAGGTTTCCATTTCATATATATGTAATGTCCTTCCCTATATTTACACAGATTTATGTTATCGTTTACTTAAGAAATGCTAACATCAAATTAGCAACCTAAGATTTTCTAATTGAAGCCACTCCTGGTTTTTATTTTTTTTTTAATTTGGCCATAATACTGCCTTAGTATAGACATTTTTCATTCACACTGTATAAATGCTGAGTGCCACACACACTTTGGAAAACACCGGAATCATTAAAAATGTTAAGCCTACACCTACCACACAACCCAGACATTTAGTCAAGAGAGAGGAAAGTATTTATTTGTGGAAACTTGGATTCATATGTTGTTGGTAGTGACTATATAGTATGTATGGCAATCCAGATACCCAGCATAAAATAAGAGGATAAAGAAAGTGAGATATGCTCATACAATTCAATGGTACTCAGATAAAAAAATGAAAGGGACTGGAGAGATGTTTCAGTTATGAGAGTTTTTGGGTGCTTCTTGTGTGTTTATAAAGGTGTGAGTTTGGGCTCTCAGAAGCTACATTATAGAAATAACCAGATAAAGCTGGGCATGGCTGCACGAGCCTGTGATCCCAACACTGGGCGGCAGAGACAGTAGGATTCCTGGAGCTTGCCTACCATCAAACTGAGCTCTCGCTAGGTTCAGTGAGAGGTTTCCTCTCGCTAGATTACCACTGTCAGACATGGTAGACAGTGGCTGAGGAAGACACTGACATTGAGCTCTGATTTCCACCAGCATGCATACACACTTTCAACCATATATGTGTCCACATACATACAAAATAGACAAAGCAGCACACAAGTGAATCTCAAGACAACAATGGCAAATAAATTAAAAATAAACTAGACATACTACATGTGTACAAAATTCTAGCACTAAGTTGTCACAGGAAAACACAAAGTTGCAAGAAGAAATTTCTAGAGAGATGGCAAGGTTTAATATCTAAATTGTATTAATGTTTGTCAAAACAGTACCCATAGTTTATCAAATACCAACAGGGACAACTAAGTGTTCTTTCTTTCTTTCTTTCTTTCTTTCTTTCTTCCTTTCTTTCTTTCTTTCTTTCTTTCTTCCTTTCTTTCTTTTCTTTCTTCTCTCTTTCTCTCTCTCTCTCTTTGTTTGTTTCCTTCTTTCTTTCTTATGAAATTCAATAGAAATTTCTGTCTGTTCCCAATTGGATATTGATTTATTTATTGGCTCCTAATAGATTCCTAGAAGGTACGTGGATGTCTGAACATCAAATTCTTACAGTTCATTGACAATCTCTTACATGCTTTGTATGCCTCTTAATAAAAAGGTCCAGTTCACTTGTGTATGCATAGCAAGCACTGACCCACAGCTTTTCTAAGACAGGAGAGGGGGTGTTGGGATGTCTTTAAGTCAAGAGGAGACCAGGATGGTATGGACAGCTCTGCTGTGGATTTCACTTTGTCCAAAAAGTGACAATGTCAAGTGAGTATGATTTAATAAGGTATTTGTATAACATGTCACAAATCCTTTTTGAATAAGGACATTGGTTACCTTTATAAAATGTACACAGACATAACCACATGGATAGAATATAGTAAGTTCCTTGCTGCATTTTAATACAAAATCACCACTGCATCAGGTTTAGTGCATTATTACAAGCTGAAGCTGACAAGGTGTGGGCAGGAAATATTTCATATGTTAAAAAAGCTCAATATCAGCCGGGTGGTGGTGGCACACGCCTTTAATCCCAGCACTTGGGAGGCAGAGACAGGCAGATTTCTGAGTTCGAGGCCAGCCTGGTCTAGAGAGTGAGTTCTAGGACAGCCAGAGCTACACAGAGAAACCCTGTCTCAAAAATACCAAAAAATAAAACAAAAAAACAAAACAAAAACCAAAACAAAAACAAAAACAAAAACAAAACCCAAAAAACTCAATATCTACCCATTCCCAATTTCAATTGTATAATATTTCAGGTTAGGCTAGCAATATGGCTCAGTGAATAAAGAAGCTTTTGGCCAAGTCTGATGACACAAGTTGAAACCAGAGTCCTTCAAATGGGCAGATTTCTGAGACTCAACTAGACTGAAATTGTCTGATTTGACTTAACCTATAGAGAAAGATTCAGGAGAGTTTCTGGCTTAGTACATATATTTCCTGCCCCTGGATAAACTGTTCCAGAGGTGATAACTGGACTCTCATATGGCATGACCAGTAACCTCCCTGTTTTTAAATGGGGTGGGGGGAGACTAGAAATTACAGATTTTATTTTAGTACTAAAGGACTAGGGAAGCCAAATGGCAGTGCTGTCTGTTCCCATCAACCCTCTCATTGTGGAGACGTGTTGACTGCCAAGGGCAGCCACCTAAGTCAGCATGACCACTTGGAACTGGCTGGATCCAGAGGGGAGTCTGATTACAGCTGCAGGGCCCCAGGAGGATTTTGGCACCTTTTGATCCAAGATGAACCTGACACTGGACCAATAACAAATCGGCATCTTCTTTCTTTTCTCTTATCTTTTTCAATTTTAATTGTAGTCGTAATACTTTAATATATTTATGAAGATCAAATGAATACTAGGGGGAGATTACATTTAAAAGCAGTATTGTCTGTTTTTTTTTTTTTTTGAAGCAATTCATGGTCTGCAGAGTCCTGTGCAAACTATGCTGCATGTAGTTGGCAGAGGAACAGTTGAAGGTTGGCAGAAGAATGGTGATCGAGCAACATCTCACCAGAGAATTGAGATTACTCCATCACTATGTGCTTCTTTTCATTGTAAGTCTATAACCAATTCTTTGAGTCAGAATTCTAAGGACAGCAATGAGACAGGTTAGACTTTCTATGTTCTCTGAAATAAGACAATCCTTTGCTAGCTCCAATTGCCCTAAAGAGCACAACATCTGCCCATCTGCTTGTTTACTGCGACAATGGAAGAATGGCCAACATCCATTTTGTCTGCTAGCTTTAAGCCAGTGACTATAGGGAATTGAAGACAAAATTCCAGATGTGAGATATGCCTGCCCCGTAATTCTTACTCCTTATAGATACTGGCGCTCTCCTTGGTGAATTGGTTTAATGAGAAACATCCACATTTAGATGTTTTTATGGCATAGCCTAAGCCTTTCAAGCAATCAGTTGTTTAATTCTGCCTCTCAGTAAGGTGTATGCAAGGGGATGCTCCGAGAAGAATTATGTGTGATAATAGAGCCCAACTGGCTCTCCACCAGCTTTATAAAATATTCAGAACTACAACCCCCTTACCCTGATAGTACCTCTGTGACCTTTGTGACCCTGAAAAAAAGCCTATCCAAACAGTGATAAACAAGAACCAGGATGCTGAAATGCTGTTGTTGCAGTTAGGACTACTAAGTGAAAAGAGCAAATACCAGTGAGTGGAAAACTCAGGAATGAAGGGCTGTAGGGAAGGGGGAGGGGTGTTAAGAGTGGGGAGGAGAGGAAGAGGGTAAGTGTATGCTTTTGGAGTGCAGCCTCTGTGGTCAGTATATGCTATTGGATAGTCCTACCAAAGAACCCTGTGTTAAATAAAGTTCCACAAAGCATGGGGCTATCTGGAGGTCAGGGCTTGCAGCAGAACCTTTAAGAAGAAAGGCTTGGTTGGAGGTCTTCTGTCTGTCAGCACAGCTGAAAGAGAATACTGGGATCCTGTCCCCTCAGATTTCTCTCTCTCTCTCTCTCTCTCTCTCTCTCTCTCTCTCTCTCTCTCTCTCTTTTTGTTTGCATGTCACTCATCATGAGTTAAGAAGCATCCTCAATTACATGTTCCTTTCTTAATGTGCTTTGTAACCGCAGGTAAGGACGACAACAGGGCCAACCATGGACTGACATTTTCAAAACTGTGAGACAAGATGATTCATCTTTCACCTTTGTAACTTTTTTTATTTCAAGTATCTCCTATAGTCAACAAGTTCAGACAGAGCCAGTCCACTAAAACGCAAGAGCAATTGAGAAACAAGTCCAAAATTAAAGTCATACTTTGATCATTATACTACTTTTTTATGTCAGTCTCCTCCTCTTCTTCCTGTTCCTCTTCTTCTTTTCCCTTCTTTATTGAATTGGAACAACATCCATCCTGCTGTTTTAGCTAGGAGTTTCAGGGTCAGTGTTGACTCTACCCTCCAATCTTTATCATTCACAGCCAAAAAGAGAGCAATCTTTTAAATAGTTAAAGAACTTTGGCATAGAATTATGTAATAATATATTATATAATATTATATTTAATTAATGTATTATATAATTAATATATAATATTATATGTAATATTTTTTAATCCAAAATCTTATTGCTTGTTTTTATAAATGGGAGTTGCAAAGTCAAATATTACCAAAAACCAGACAGGCACAGTCAAGCAGAATAGATCACTATATTAAAATAGAAATTTCTTGCCCTAATTAAAGCTGTTTGTCACCATTGACTTATGAAAAATAGAAGTAAATGGTCTTTGAACTGTCAGATCTGCTGCTAGATAGGGTATCTTAGTGTCAGGCATATAGTACTCAGGATTTTTCCATTTTTTTTAGCTTTTTAATTCTACACATACACACACACACACACACACACACACACGCACACACACACACACACACCAAAAATAAAAGTCCATGAGAATGTGCTTTTAATGATAGTAGATCTGAGATTGCATAGTAGAAGTGAACACACATTTATGAATTACTTAATAAAATTTGTTTCAATAATTTACTAGAAATTGTCTAAAGGGCAACTGTTACACATAATGTTACATTTATTTGATTAAGTTGTTGTTCACTCGAAATCATAACAATACCAATTATATATATATCACTAATCATATAAATATATGTATATATTCAAAGTACACAGAAACAAAATCAAGAATAACTTTGCCTTTTCGATGCCATATTGAAGAGTTTTTTTTTAAAGAATAAAACAAAACTACAAGTTGTAGAATCCCATTAGTGACAAGGTCCAAGAAGGGATATTTGCTTCAAATAATGTTTAGCCATATTTCTACATGGCCTATAAAAATAACTTTTAGGACATTGGTTCCAATTTCCTCTTGCCTCAAACAAGCACATGCCTTCTACTGAGTTAATTCTTTGGCAAACAGAGGCAACAACAGAAAGATGTTGCATGGGTTTGGTGGTGTGGACCAGCTCATGGATCACAGTGGTAAGAAATCAGGCTAAGGATTAGAATGTACAGCTGACTTTGATTGTCAGCGGCCAAAACAAGGAATTTCCATGAGCAGGATGCATTAATAACATCTCCATTTTCCTGTTTAGATTTCAGGCAAGCCACAAACCCTTGAGAATCATAGCTCTGGTCTAGTGACAAAACATGAATT
>JADRCD010207196.1:0-11932 GCA_019843815.1 Montemys delectorum
CATAGGAGAAGGTGGACAGCTTTTGTAGCATGGGCTCTGGGTTCAAATCTCAGCAAGCCAGATGACATAGGCAAGTTCCCTCACCAGTGGGTTCAGCAACAGGGTGGTCATTTCCTTTCTTATCCTGAAGAAGCTAAAATAATGGTGGATCAGGCATATTCTCCATGCTGAGTTCTGGGCTGCACTAGTCAGCTGTATTCCCTGCTCAGATCCTTCTCATCAGCCCCAGGAGATGCAGGCTAACCTTGCCTTTCCACAGTGAGGGAAACTGAAGTCCAGACGGGGTAAGGTTACTGACCCGCAGTCACACAGCTGGGAAGGAGTGATAGTGAGATTTGAATCCTGGTCCCAGCTAGTACAATATCATCCCTTTGCAGAAGACCAGGTCCCTGTGAATGTGCTGAATCCTCTGAAGTGGTTTCCTGGTCCTGGTGGGGCTGGGCAACAGGAAGACAGGCCCCTGTAGATTTTTGGGTGAATGTCTGAGCCCACCATGATGGATGAGAACCAGAAAGGTCCTGGAGAGCCACCTAGTGCTCTGACCTTTACAGACTGGCTACTGGGCAGGCAGCTTATGGACTTCTACTAAAACACAGATAATCTAAAACAGACATGTGACTAGCCCTGCCGGGCTGGGCCTTCTAGCTGAGTTGCTAGAGTACTTCCTTAGCATGGGTGTGGCCTTGAGATCGATCCCCAGCACCTCCGTTAAACTGATGGTGCACACCTGTAACCGGACACCCTGGAGGGGGAGGTGGGAGAATCAGAAGTTCAAAGTCATCCTTGTTCCATAGTGAGTCTGAGGATAGCCTGGGCTATGTAAAAGCCTGGGGGGAGGGGGCATGAGAGAGACAGAGAAAGGGAGATTCTTTGAAGGAACTGTGACACCAAAAGAAAGCCATTTGCATCAGGAAAAGTGCCTTTAATCTCAGAGCCTGGGAAGCAGAGACAGATGGATCTCTGTGAGTCTGAGCCAGCCTGGTCTACAGAGCAAGTTCCAGGACAGCCAGGGCTACACAGAGGAACATAGTCTCATGGTCTCAAAAAAAAAAAAAAAATTAGGGGAGGGGCCTAAAGCCCAGAGAAGCAGAGAAGCCAGACGTTTTGCCTAGAAACATCAACCGTCCTGTGTGCCCTGAGCAGGCCTCTGTCCTCCCTTCAAGCCTCAAGCATGGCTGAACCTGAGGGGACTCTGCAGCCCCTCAGAGACTCTCAAGGTCAGCTAGTGGCCAGCCCTGCCAGCCGGTAGCCGGCATCTATGAAGATTACTGTTTCTAGGCCCGGCTCCCTGAACCTCGTCTGACCACATCTATTTCTGGGCTGCGGGGCCCTGACGGAGCACAATTTGATTCATAAATTACCCAGCTCAAGGTGTGTGGATGGATTCTCCTTCTGCAGACTTGAAAGTCATTCACTCTAGAACTTGCAAAACTTGCAGAGGGGAGGGAAGGACTGTGTGGCCAGTGGGACTGGAACCCTCTTTTTTTGGTGGGGGAAGGGAATGTGGAGGGCAGGAATGGGGGTGTCTAGATGAGGGGCAGGGAACCATCTCTCTGTACCTGCTCCCACCCTCAGACAACTCCAGGGACGAATGTGGTACCAGCTCTAGTGGGTGAGTTAGAAAACTTAGAATTCTGAGGGAGCATTCCTTATCCAGTGTCCCGTGGCTAGGTGGGAAGGTGCTGAGACAGATCCCACGTTCCTGCGTGCCCTGGCGCCTGGGTGTGGCCATAACAGCAGAAGACAATAGCTGAAATGACAGGCTCTGGAAATAAGATAGGAAGAGGAGTCGGGGTGCCAACCACCTCATCCTACAAGCCTCAGTGCCCCCCTAACTGTCATTGCAACCACCCCCACCCCATCCCATCCCACCCCGCCCTATAGATCCACGGTCTGTCCAGTTCCTCCTACCCAAGTGCCTCCTAGCTGCCATATTTGGGGGGTACTAGAAGACAATGTTTCTCTGTGTAGTCCTAGCTGCCCTAGAACTTGCTCTGCAGACCAAGCTGGCCTTGAACTCACAGAGATACACCTGCCTTTCTCTCCTGAGTGCTGGGATTAAAGACATGCTCCACCACTACAGAGCGGTGCCTGCCATCTTTGACTGGTACCCATTGGATGTGGGTTCGGCACCTCACCGTTTGTGAAACATCTTAGATCCCTTGTCGTCACTGGACCACCGTACGACCCTGTGAACAGGCCTTCACACATACACACACACACACACACACACACACACACAGAGAGAGAGAGAGAGAGAGAGAGAGAGAGAGAGAGAGAGAGAGAGAGAGAGAAAGAGAGAGAAAGAGAGAGAGAGAGAGAACTAATGCTAAAAAGCCCACAAGCCAGAAGGCCTGAAACCAGGCCTCAAGCTCACTCACACTTGGTACTTTGTAAGTGCTTCAGTGACCTTTATTCCTGTACCTGTCCCTCTGGGGGTCGGGGGCAGAGGGGATCTTCTGCATCAGGTGATAGGTGTTCTGACAGTGTTCCCCATGTCGCCTCTGTCTTGTGTCTGTGCCCACACACATTGCACGCTGGGTAGTCTGTGGCACTCACACTCCCTCAGGAGTTCAGTCCTCAAGGCCATCACCATGACGTCTCCACAGCCCCATTGCTCAGAGAGGCACCAAGGCACTAGGGACAGACTGCCAGGTTGACCACACGATCCCTTTTAAAGCTTGCTGTCTCCATGGGTACCTACCTCAGGCTCTTCTTTGTTTTCTTAAATATAGCCCCTGCTCGCATGCCCCCTCTCACCCCTCCTTCCATCCCTCCTCCCACTGGCCCCCCCCTTCCCTTCTGGGCAAGGCCTTTCAGATCATCAAAAGCAAGTGCTACTTATGCTGGACTCGAGATGGCTTTATCTGAGCAGTAAATCTCCCTAAGGCCAGGCCTGTCCTGAGCACAGGCTGCCGGAGAGTTATGAGGGCCTGAGGCAGAGGGAGCACACAGCCTCTGGGGGGGGGGGGGTGACTCCCACGATGGCCCCAGGAGAGACTCCAGTGGAGGGGAGGCAGGGGTATCCTGCATACCTGGACCAGGCTCAGAGGGCAAGGAGGAGTGTAGAAGACCTGTAGCCCCTACCTTCTCCTCCACACTTGACTCTTCTCCATGACTGGCAGGGACAGTCCCGCACAGGACCGAGTATCACCTGGCAACCAGCAGAACCCTTTAAAATCCGAGATACCAGATTCTGAGCCCCGGGTGTCCCTCTGTCGCCCGTGGGCCTTTGAGGTGTCATCTCACCCGACAGAGCCTCGGTTTCTTCATCTAGTAGACAGCGTGGCTGCATCAGCCTGATGGGGAAACGCCGAGGAACGAGGGAGGACAGAGCACAGCACACTCAGAGAGCGGGTAAAAACACCTCAGTGTGGCCTGGAGTCTGACTCTGCCATTTGCGCAGTGTGACTTCAGGAAATGGTGGGATCTCCCTAGGCAGTGAGCACGGTGGTTGTGATGGGGACGATGCCTGCCGGTAGTGAGGATGGTGGCCTGCCCCATCGGAGTGTCCGTAAACACAGCTGACAAAGATGTGCAGGACACTCATAGCCTTGTCAGGCACACGTAAGCCAATGCAAACTGTCCCACACGAGTGCCCCTCCATCCCTGTCCCTCGAAGATCTTCATGGACCCCCCCCCCCGGGGGACATGTCTCGCTATCCATTGCCATCAGACAGCAGCCAGACTACGTCCAAGGCTGCTGCCTGCTGGTGACAGCCTCCTCTCCTTCCCTGACTCCCCACCTCCACCCTCTGCTCCCCTCATCTGTACCCAATTCTGTCCCCTACCTCCTGCTGCAGGAACTTCTGTCCCCCCACCCCCACCCCTCCGTGAAAGACCCATGGAGGGGCAGGGCTCAGCAGGCCCAGGTCCTGCTTCCTCATCATCATCTGGGGTTGTGAAGGCAAGAGACCTCACCTATTCTCCTTCATTCAGTGCCAATGAAGCCAGGGCCAGGGCCGTCCCTGCCATCAGCATCAAATTCGGGAATTGTGACTGTATGGTGACTAGGTGTCAGCCTCAGAGCTGCCGTTTCTCTGACCTCAGCATGGGCACTGGATGCACATGCCATCGAACAGGAGGGAAAATACATACACTGCGCATTATGGAAGAATGGGCCATCCCAGAGTCTGTGGTTCCGAGCCCTTGTTCCAGTCAAGACGTGTGCCAGCATGTCCGTCTAATGACAGGCCTTTGGGATTCCTTTTAAAAGGACTCAGAAATGACTCCCTTTTTAAAATCAAACTATCGTTCAGATGAGTCAGGAAAAACTTAGAGTGACTCTTAAGTTCTGACGCGGGGGGGGGGGTTCCACCTGGGGGGGCATTTTGCAGTGTTTTGGGGACTGATCTGGAGGACAGAGCATGTGGCATCCCACAGCAGCTTGGTGGTACTGAAGCCCTGACCAGCAAGCACCACCAGTCAGAGATGAGGAATATCAGCACTATGTCGGGGGGTGGGGGTGGGGGGGCTGCTCTTTTAACAGCTTTGAGCACCTAACTGAATTTTGTGCCTTTACTTAACCAGTCCCCTCTCACTGGACACTTAGGTTGGCTCCCGTTTTCGTTATGAAATATTGGTGGCTGCGCTTGTGAAACCCACGACCCTCGTTCCCCTGAAAGTAGCTCCCCCCACCCCCGCCCGCCAGAAGAAACGGAAGTTCTGATTTCAGCCCTGATGCCTGATGATGTCACAGGGGTCCCCCACTCAAGTGTCTTCAGAGGAGACAGGGCTGTGTCTCTAAAATCCCTGCTTCACAGGGAGCCAGACACAGTGTGGGTGCAGCAGCATGGCTGACCCTCGGTAATCCAAACAGACAAGGCTAGCTCCCCCATCTACCTGAGCGAGCGTTTCCTGCATTAGTGGGCATGGTTAACGAGTGAAAAAGTCAGGTATGTTGTCTCAATGAAGTGATCGCTGTCAGCTTACGAGAGCTCGTGGAGACCATCCTGGATGAGGAAGGGCAACCATCAGGTGTATCTCACGCCTACGCTCCCACGACCCTGGCCCAGTAGACAATGCTAATTATCACACATGGCTCAAGTCAAGCAGACGCTGTGTCATGGGGACATCAGAAAGGGCATGATAGTCATAATGAGAACTTCTAATTAACTAATCTTCCCATAGGCCCTGGGCATCTTCATGATGGGTGGCTGACTCAGTGAGTGGCCCCAATATTGTGACTCATTCATTCATTCATTCATTCATGTATCCCACAGCATTTCTTGAGCCAGGTGTGGTATGCAGAAGGATTGCAAGTTCAAAGTCAGGCTGGGCTACATAGTGAAAAACCTGTCGTTCCCCTCCCACCCACCCACCCACCCCCAAACAAGCAGGTATTGATTACCCTACTGTATGTCAGCCGAGTATTTAACTAGTCCCTGACCTTCAGTGGTTACGTTCCAGTGAGAAAAACAAACAGTGAGAAGAAATCCACAGAGAAGAAAAAAAGAAGGAAAAGAAAAAAAAAAAAAAAAAAAACAAAACCTGAGATCAATAGAGAAGCATTTTGAAAGCAGGAGGGACAGCAGAGCGTTGAGGCTGTGGGGAGGTGGGCTGATGGCGACTACACTCTGAGGTGACATTTGAGATGGGACATAAATACACATAAGCCAACACCGCCCTCCCCCACCAGCAAGACCTGCTGAGATCAGGGTCCTATTCCAGGTGGCTTCAAGGAAGAGACTGGAAAGGGAGAGCACCTCCCACTCCCACCCCAGGACCTTTGGGAGGGGCAGCAGGCTATCAGCTGGTCCCCTCCCAGGCTGGCAGCAGGGATAACCCACACCACTGCCTGCCTGCCATATGTTAGTCACGGCATTGTTGAATACCACCCGGCCCAGGTGCCACGCAGGACCTCAGCCCCCTTTTGTCAGCAGGCAGATGAATAGCAATTTTTAATTCATAAGCTATCTTGCCCAAAGCCCGTGTCTCAGAAGGACCTGCAGTTTTCATTATACAGTGATAAAATTCTATAGCAGCCGGAATGATAGGGCTCCAGTGGACAGCAGTGGGCCTGCAGGCTAGGCTACCTGGGGCCCAGAGGCTCCGGAGCTATGGCCACTCACGAGCCTGCTTAGTGATGGCACTTGGACAGACAAAGCATGGATCAGAGCCTTGGGAAACACCCCAAACCCTGTGACCTTGTCTTAGTCAGGGTTTCTATTCCTGCACAAACATTATGACCAAGAAGCAAGTTGGGGAGGAAAGGGTTTAATCAGCTTACATTTCCACATTGTTGTTCATCACCAAAGAAAGTCCGGACTGGAACTCAAGCAGGTCAGGAAGCAGGAGCTGATGCAGAGGCCATGGAGGGATGTTCCTTACTGGCTTGCTTCCCCTGGCTTGCTCAGCCTGCTATCTTATAGAACCCAAGACTTCCAGCCCAGGGATGGCACCACCCACAGGAGCCCTACCCCCTTGATCACTAATTGAGAAAATGCCCCACAGCTGGGTCTCATGGCGGCATTTCCCCAACTGAAGCTCCCTTCTCTGTGATAACTCCAGCCTGTGTCAAGCTGACACACAAAACCAACCAGTACAGACCTCATGAACAGCAGTCATGCCTTTGGTATCTTGGCCACTTTCTTCATCCTGTATGTATCCATGGCATGGCATACCTGAGAGTCCATGTAACAAACCCAAAGCACAGAGACTAAGAGGGAGGAGAGACAGACCCCACACCGTTTCCAGGCAGGGATGGGGGCTAACAAATGCTGGACCAGAACAGGGGCAGAGAGAAGGGATCAGGCCACGTAGGAACGCGTTCTAGCTCAGATGGTTACATATGAATCACAAGTCACAACCTTTTTTTTTTTTTTTTTTCCTGCCTGAGGTCTAGCCCATGGCTAGATGCTGGGGGATACCCTGCCTTCTGAGCCTTTTCTCTTGATCACTGCTGAGGAAGGAAAACAAAACCAAATGTGTAATGAACATCTCTCTGGGGACCCCAGGGGATGAAGCATGGCACCCCGACCTAACCCTCAAGGCCAATGTTGGTGACCCCCAAGAACCAGGAACACCCCAGCACAGAGAAGTGCCCGGACAGTTCTGAGTATCCCAGCCTGACTCTCTGGGGTTCAGAGCCTCTGGTTAGGAGATGAGGGCTGGTTTTCATGGCAGGCCTTGTTAGCTCTGGAGATCTGGCTGACAGGATTCGGGAAGGGTGGAGCCTCGGGCTTTCCTTTAATTCAGAGCAGAGGGAGTTGAGAGAGCTGCTGGCACTGGGCTGTTAGCCCAGTGGAGCAGACAAGGCAATTCAGAGTCATCAGCCTGTGTTCCCACACGCTCCACCGGCCACTCACGAAACCGCTTTCTGCCCAGACCTGGCAGCGCCGGTGAAGATGCCGAAGACGTGATAAGGGACAGTGTGAGGGGCTGATGAGATTCGGTGAGGGCAGGCAGTTGAGGAGCAAAAAGAAAGCCGACAAGGAGGGTCACCCTAAATCAGCCCTCTATTTTTCTCTCTGCCCGCCCTCCCCACCTTCCTCTGCAATCCCACAGAGGTCTCTGCTCCACTCCAATGTTCCTTCTGGTGGGTGTCCTGCCTCTCTCGCCACCTGCCTTTCACACCAGGCTCTCACTATCCCACCCCACCCCCACCTCGCCCTTCCATGACTAATTCCCTTTGATCTTAAAATCATTCTCTGGGGACACCCAAAGACTGTGTGGGTGGCTTTAGCCAGCTCCTCAGCCAACCAAGTCCCTCTGCTTCCCCGCTAGTACCTTTCTCCGGGGTCACCCTCTCTCACCTCAGGACATGTGGCACTTGAGGCTGGCTGTCCATCTGCATTTTCTGACAGCCACCGGTGTCTTCCGAGTACCCCTGCATGTGCCCAGTGGGGACTTAGAGATCAGCCCTGCCGGGCCCTAAGTCCCTAACATCTGATGTCTATCTACTACCATGATACTGGCATCCCTCTAGGGCCAGCCTTGGCCCTCCAGCCCCTCCATGGCCCTTCTGTCCAACTGGAGGGCACCGCCGTGCAGACAGACCCTCGGCTGCTGTGTAAAACAGTGTGGGCTTGTGGAGGGTTTTCATGGAGAACTTTCGAGGAAATAGTTTTTATCGTGCATTTCCCTTATTTTCAGCTGTCAGGGACTCCACAGATTTTTTGGTATACAGTGTGATGCTTTGCAATGCATAAACCCAGAGGATAATCATCATCAAATCAGGGGAAATTAACATATGCATCACCTTGGGCACTTGCCGTTCCTTCATGGTAGGAATATTCAAAATTCCCTCCCCTGGCTGTCTTGAAATATGCAACTGCACTTTTTTTTTTTTGTAACCACAGTCACCCTGTCGGGCAGTTGGATACATGGTTTATTCTTCCCGAGACACTGACCTTATACCATTGGCCAGCCTTCCCCCTGTGGTCCCTCCCACGACCTTCCCTCCTCTGATAACCCCTGTTCTACGTTTGACTCTGAGACAGACTTTTCTAGGCTCCTCATATGACTGGGATGGAGCTGTATATGGCTTTCTGTGCCTGGCTTATTTCACTTGATACAGCCCCTCCCCCTACCCCCGGTGGAATTTTGTCTTTTATAGGGCTGTGTAGTATTCCATCGTGTTCGCATGCTCTGTCTTCTTTGTCCACTCATCTGTGGATGACATGGACTGAGTCCATATCCTGGCTGTTGGGAGCAGTGCTTCACTGGTCATGGAAATGCCATCTCTTGGACATGGCGATCCCATCTCCTTCGAGTATATGTATGCAGTAGGTTGCTGGGTCCTATGGAAAGTCTATTTTTAGCTTCTAAAGGGCCAGTCACATTGTTTTCCATGATTACAGTATTGGTCTATGCACCACCCCAGCAGTGGGGGGGGGGGGGGTCCCCTTCTATCTCTTTCTTCACCACCACTTTGTATTGTATGTCTTTTTAATAACCACTGTTTTTTGTTTTTGTTTTTTTCGAGACAGGGTTTCTCTGTGTAGCTTTGGCTGTCCTTGAACTCACTCTGTAGACCAAGCTGGCCTCGAACTCAGAAATCCGCCTGCCTCTGCCTCCCAAGTGCTGGGATTAAAGGCGTGCGCTACCACTGCCTGACTCCACTGTTTTAACTAGAGCGAGAGAGATGTCAACTGGCTGTGGCTCTGCCTACACTCCCTGAACAATCAGAGGTGCTCACTATTTTTTCGTGTGCCTATTGGCCGTTGGCATATCACCCTTTAAAAGTGTCCATTCCGGGACTCCTAAGAGTCTTTATTCCATTACACACGGCTAGGTACAGGTGGATGCAGATGTATATGTGTGTGTGTGTGTGTGTGTGTGTGTGTGTGTGGGAGGGGGGGCAGAATGCATGTAGGAGGAGAGGTGCACTGTGAAATGGGCTGGCTGGGTTCTTTGGGGGAGGTATTTCACACCTGAGCCTGCTTCCTCTGGCAAACAGTGGGATGTCTCTTCGTGGGGTGATGGGGCGTTGTTAATGAAGAATGTGTAACTACAATGTAGACAGTCGAGTGTCTCTGAGCAGTGGTCACTGTTTGACACACTGGGGACCAAAGTCTGTGTCTCGGTTTTTTTTTGCAGCTTTCCCTCCATACTCCAGAGATGGGAGTCACATCCCCTCCTATTTTCTGAAGCTCCTAGAGGGGTGGCCGTCCTCAGGAAAGCCAGAGAGCTAGGGGGTAACTCATTGTTTTCTTGTGATATTTTGATTGACAATTCCCAGATTCCTCAGCCCGCAGCTCTGCTATCATACACACTAGAGCCTCACGCAAGCCAGGAGTACCCCACACTAGGGACGTCACATGTTGAGAAGGGAGACGGCTTCCCTCCTGTCCAGCAGGAGGAGCTAAACAGGTGACACGAGTTGCCTGGGCTTCCATGCGACTTGGATATGTAACGGATCGTTGCAGTGGATCCATTTCCAGAACAGCTGAGAAACGTTCGCACGTGCGTGAGTGTACACGAGCGTACGAGAGTTGTGTATGCCTGTGTGTACGCGTGTGCATGTGTGCACACATGCAGAGCTCACAATCCCTGGGAGTAGAGGATGATGATGGGAGCAGAGGCTGGAGCAGGGGCATGATGCCCTGTGGCCTTGGGCTTTTCTGTTCAAAGGCTTCCTCACAGGAACAACTGAGCAACAAACGTGAGCCTTGGATGTGGCACTTGCCATCAAGGGTGTGTCCCCATTAGACAAACGGATAGGCAAGGGCCCCCCGGGATGATGCCCAGCACTGAGCAAGGACCACAGCAGCTGTCTTATTGCCATCTGGGCAGCCAGCATTTGTGGGCACTTCCCATAGTCCAGGCTCTGTCCTGATTCGTCACATCTCACACACCCTCTACAGGGAGGACTTCCGCTCGGTCCATCTTGCTCGCACCTCACACACCCTCGCTCCATTTTGGTGACTAGGAGATAAGAGTTCCGTATCTGCTAAGAAATGCAACTAAAGTCACACGGCTAGTATGGAACTGAGTTGATCCCATGCGCCTGGCCTCCTGAGGGCACGATTGCAGCCTCCACTAGTCTGCTTTTCCTCTGGAGCCTGAACCCCATGAGGGCTCCTTCTGTCAACAGCAGGACAGTTTCATAAGGGGTAGTCCTTGTTGTACACTGGAGGTGGGACCCCACACAGACGACCCTCTCCCTTACCCATGGTCAGGGCTCCAGTATGAACTTGGAGAGGGGGCTAGCTGATGAACATGACCTTTCCCACATGGGGCTCACTTCAATCCAGTGCCCAGGCCCCCCACAGCATCCTAGCGTGTGCTGTGGTTGCCATGGTGACAGTAGCAGCAGCCAAGTGAGCAGCACCTCACTCAGGTGGCCTTGGCAGCTCCCTGGGTGTAGCTGTTTTTGCCTGCTTATCTTAGGAGCTTGGGGAAGTGTGTGTGTGTGTGTGTGTGTGTGTGTGTGTGTGTGTGTGTGCTGGGGAAAGTCCCCAAACTTCTTTGAGTGTGACCCAGTGTGTGGTATTTGTCAGTAGACTTATTGAAAAAGGTCCTGAGTGTCTCAGGATCAGAGGACAGTGAGGCTATAAGTGGAGGGGGCGTAGGTGCTGGGTGAGGGGATGAATCCAAACAATCTAAATATGCCGAGGTCAGAAGCCCTATTCTCCCAACCCAAACCTCAAGCAAGTTGTTTGGCAAGGGGTGCTCTGCTTTCCGAATGATTTATGGCAAAAAAATCTTACAAAGATCAAAACTGGATCACATTCAGCTAAACATTTCATAGGTTCCTTGATTGGAAAGAATAAATGGATATGAAAATCTGGGGCGACGGGAAGCTGGCCGTGGGACCCGGGGATGCCAGGGCCTATGCGAGTTGAGGAAGAACAGGGGAGGACCAACCCCTGTAGATCCATGTAGTCCTGGCTTCATCCCACCCCAGTCCTGTCTGGCTCAGTTGTGCTATGAGGACCTGGGAGGACGCCTCCTCCAAGGAATGGGCCCCTAACACAAAGCAGAAGTGGGCCAAGAAAGAATGAATGAGATCACACACTCCTATGGATGAATGAATGAATGAATGAATGAGTGAATGTGAGCATGTAGTCCAATGAATGGATGAGTGAACGAGAGCACACAGTCCCTTGTTTCCTCTAATAAGCTACAGACAGTCCCCCATTTCCAGTAGCGAACTGCCTGGTGATAGCCACTCTCTGTGCTTCTTCATATCCCGTCCTCTTTACACAAATCCACATCCGCCAGTCTGCTGCATGGGAGAAGCATCAAGCAGATGTTGCGGGAATTATTAAAAAAAGACCACCCCTCGATCTCTCCTGCCCCACCGGACCACGTTCCCGCTGTAGGGCTGGTGCTGACCGGCCACGACACTATGTCCCGGCGGGGTCCTTCTATCCTCTCCCAGCTAGCAAAATCATCTCGCTTACATGCAATGCCCCACACACTCCACAATCAGTCATCTAGGGCCTAGGTAGAAACGTGACTCTTAAGGCTTAATTATCTAATCAGA
>JADRCD010207197.1:0-21305 GCA_019843815.1 Montemys delectorum
AAAAAAAATATTTTTTTGATTAGGGTCTATGTAGCCTTGGATAGCCTGGAACTCACTATGTAGACTAGTCTGGGAACTCACAGAGAACTACCTGGCTCTGAGTGCTAGGATTATTGCTATAGGCCACCACACAGGCTACCACACCTGTTGTGTGTGGGGCAGTGTGGGGCAGTGGTCTGCTCAGGTAACTTAGGCTCAGTAGAGTATTTAGCTTTGATCCCTGGAGCCTCTGTGAGCAGTTTTCTGCTTGCAGGGGGCAGAAGGAGCTTGGCCATAACTCCTGAGTCTTTGGTTCCTGTTTCAGTCACAACCCCTCACAGCTGCCCCCGCAGGAGATGTGTGCTCTATCAGGCAGACAACGCCCCAAGCTCCCAGCATTCTAGCTGGACCCTACACCCAGTCGTCTGACCACAACCAGACATGCCACGCTCCATACAATATAAGTGACAATTTGCCCCCTCCTTTCTCTCTTGCTCTTTGTCTTCTCTCTTGCTCTTCCTCATGCTTCTTGCTCTTTGTCTCTGCTCTCCTCTTGCTCTCTCTCTCTCTCTCTCCTCTTTCCTGTTCTTTGTTCTCTTCTCTTGCCTTCTTGCTCCCTTGCTTTTTCTTTCCTTTCCTTTCTCCCTCTCCTTATTTTTTCTCCTCTCCTTCCTCTCCTTCTCTCTACTTGACCGGCCTATTTTCTCCTTCCTACAATAAAATATCTATTTATACAGTGCCTCCTTTTTAACTAATGTGCCGTGCAGAGGCCTCAGCACCAGGGAGAGGGAGAGAGCTCGCATCAGCCAGGCTGCAGCAGGCGACCTGTTTCGGTACAACAGTTGTGGGCAGTTTTATTTTTTTAAGATTTATTTTTATTTTATTTGCGTGTGTGTGTGTGTGTGTGTGTGTGTGTGTGTGTGTGTGTGCATGTTTGTGCACTGTTCGTGTAACAGGAGCCCAAAAGAGAACATCCAATCCTCTGGATCTGGAGTTATAGGTGGTTGTGAGCCAACATGGGAACTAGGAACTGAGCTCCGGTTCTTTGTAAGAACAGTTAGGGCTTTTACTTGCTAAGCCATTTCTCCAAGCCATATAATTTTTTATATGTGTATCCTTTGTCTGCATGCATATCTGCACTCCTGGGGTGGGCAGTGTCCCCCATGGTCTAGGGCGTCAGATCCATCTCTAGAGTGACAGGGTGGTTAGCTACAGTATGAGTTCTGGGAACTAAGTGAAGCTTTCTACTCTGCAAGTACAACAGTGCTCTTCAACACTGAGCCACATCGTCAGCCCCTGGACAATATTTTAAAATATTTAATTTAGTTAGCAGTTATTCTTCCTAATACTAGATAGTTATTACAAGATTCTGAGCTTCATTAATTTCTTTTTAATTTTTCTTTTCTTTCTTTCTCTTTTCTTTTTTGGTTTTTCGAGACAGGGTTTCGAGACAGCCCTGGCTATCCTGGAACTCACTCTGTAGACCAGGCTGGCCTCAGAACTCAGAACTATGCCTGCCTTTGCCTCCCAAGTGCTGGGATTAAAGGCATGCGCCACCACTGCCCGGCTAGCTTCATTAATTTCTAGGGAAACAATAAAATTATGGTAGTCTTCGTTTTGCATCTACTTTTGCAAAAATAGTTGAGATAATCAACCTTGAGATTTATTTTTGTGTCACAGTTTCAAACAATTCTCAGTTAGACTTGCTCCCTTTGTGCCTAGAGTGAAGCTGCACACAGCGGAGAACTCCCGTCGGACGAAGTTGCTCACCTCATGGTGGGCAAGGATGCAAACATGAAGGAAAGGGTGGGAATCAAAGCATGGCTTGACAGGAAAATCTTGGTGACCTTAGGCGAATCCTCTTGGGGAAAATGTTTGTCCCTTCCAGGCAGGGCAACACCTAGAAAGTATGTCCCCTTCTGTGGGCAATGTGAGGCCAGGCACTTCCTAGGAGAAATAAGGCCCGAGCAAACCAGTATTAGGCACAAGGGCTGTTAAGGGATCAAGGAGGAGTCTCTGGTGGCATTTCATAGTCTGCCTAGGAATCCTAGTGCACGCTCCCTGCGGCTCGTGTCAGCGTCTGAGAGCGCCCGGGAGAAGTCAGCCGCTCTTTCCCAACCTCAGTCGCCTTCCGGATGTAAGGAGCACCCTAATCAGCAAGGGAGGGCCGTGCGATCTCGGCAGAGCCAGGCAGAGCGGCAACCAAGGCGGCCTCGTGCAGTGATTCTGAGAACCCCACCCACGAGTCCTCATCCCGTGTCTGTCAGCTGACGGCTCGACCCTGGACACCCTCACCCCTGCTCTTCATCCGGGGATCCCATCCAGCGCCGCCCTCCCGTGGACTTCCGTCGCCGGAAGTGACGCAAGGCGTCAGCCTTCTGGCAGTCGAGAGTGGCCCCGGAAAGGCTGGTGCGGCACAGCGAGGAGCGTCTCGGTGACGGGACGGTCTCTAGGCCCGCCTCTCCACCTGGGTGAGTCCCCGGGGGAACCGTTGCGCGTCGCCGTGGGAGCGGCCGCTTGTTTGGCTCGCGGGCTGGACGCGCAGGAGGCTCCGCGTGCGGGCTGACGGCTGTTCCCGGAGCTGGGGCGCGCGGAAGGCCGGGCTCGCGGCCCTGGTTTCCCCTCTTCCCGGGTTCGTCGCCAAGCCCAGGGAGCCGGGGTGGCCCCGCGGTGCAAACCCAGTGGTCGGGCCCGGGTGGCAGCTCGGTCTTGTGGCCCGCTTCGCCCTCTGGGGACCGGACCTTTGCCTGAAAGAGAAGTAGGTGGAGGGTGGCTCCGGGCGAGGCCTGCGAACCGGCCGGGAGCCTAGCGGAGGGCGGTGGAAGGTGGACGGAACCCCGGCCCGTCCTTGGCTCTGAAGGACACCAGGCTCCTCGCAGCCCTTCCTCGTGCTGCGCCCAGGTGGTTCGACCAGCCTCCCCTCAGGGTCCGTCTCCTAAGTGAGTTGTAATCACGATTCTTCGGGGCCCCTGAGTTCTGCAGATCGGCCTGACCGGTTACCACCTGATTCCTATGGGGCCTGCTTTTGAGAAAAACAATGAGTAATCTTAACTGGCGTGTTTCCCTGGGTCTCAGCTTGGGCCTCTAAATACTTAGGACGCCCCTGTGGAAAGATTTACGCTATTGTACTGTGTTGGAAAAAAAATTAATGGTAGCTATTATTCTTTTGTTGTTGTTGTTTTGGTTTGGGTTTTTAAAAGACAGCTTTGAGGCTAACCTTGAACTCCTGAACTTCCTGCCTAAATCTTCTGAGAGCTGTGATTACATGCCAAGTGATATGTATTTTTTAAAAACCACAGATTTGGGATTTTCAGTAGAGTCTGAGTAATAGCGAATTCTTATACCTCTTGTTTGGGTTTTAAGTTTTGAAACCAAATGTTACTCATCTTTTTTTTCTTTCTTCCTTCCTTTCTTTCTTTCTTTCTTTCTTTTTTTGTGAACGGAGAGGGTGTTAGGGAGTGAAGTCAGGGCCTTGTGCACACTAGGAAGCACTCTAACCTTAAGTTATACACACGTGTTTCCAGCTCCCGAGTTTCTCTTTTTGTTGTTTGTTTTGGTAACTGTTTTTAGGGTTTATTTCTTTCTTGGGCCTGAGTTAGCATGCACTTTACCTAATTACATTTAGAGAAACTTAAGACTGTGGATAACAACTAAAATCTAGTGGGGCTTGATTTCTAGACAGGGTTTCTTTCTGTAAGTCTGGCTGTCCTGGAATGTAGATCAGGTTGGCCCCAAACTCATCTACCTGCTTCTGCCTCACCAGTGTAGGAATGAAAGGTTTGCACTACCACCTCCGGCTGTTTTTTTTTTTTAAAGCCTGCTTCTAGCTGGGTGTGGCGGCGCTAGCCTTTAATCCCGACCCTTAGGCGAATCTCTGTGAGTCTGCAGTCTTGTCTTCACTGTGCATCCAGGACAGCCAGGGCTTTGTTACATAGAGAAACACTGTCTTGAAAAAAAAAATGTATTTTTAACTCTTTAAAAATCTATCATACATAAAATAGTTTGCTAAGTCCTGAGATTATGAAATGATGGGACATTTTAACTTACTAAGTAATTCTTCTTTCTCTCCCCCTGCAGTGATGGTCATTGTCCCCCTGAACAGGGATGGAGGAAATAACATCTCAGGAAGCAGCAGAATCACCAAGGGTCCAGTTTCAGGCTTTGGAGAGCCAGTCTGAATGTCTTTCCTCAGAGCTTCCGTTTCTGCAGGACACAGAGATGGAGCAGGGATTCACTGGGGGTAAGGCCGAGAGAACATTTACTTCAAGGAGAATGGGAATATTAAGGGACGCTGGCCTGATATGAGAGAGGTCGGGATCTTGAATAAGAAGGTGGTGGCCCTTAGTGGAAGAACTGGAAGGGCGTGGCAGGTGTGAGTCCTTTGGTTTGGGCCCTCTGTTAAGGGTGGCTACTCCATCTTTAATAAGCACATCCTGCTCTGGCTGGCTGTCCTTTAGAACATAAACTTCACTTCTGGGACCACAACCAGAATGACTTTTAACACAGGTTGCTTTTGCCATATCTCACTAGCCTTACCTAACTTTTACTCGTCATGAACTGAGCGGGACCTCCCCTCCCTCTGCTCCCTTCAGTCTGTGTCTCCACTCCTGATGATTTAGTGCTGTTTGCTACCTGCCGTTCTGTTGCAACTACACTGTTTGTGAATAATCTAATTTTGGCCAAGAAAGCAACCATGTAATTTCTTATTTGGACACATGTCTGTTTAAATGTATAGATGTTACATCATACTAACTGTACATTCACATAGATATATTAAATAGGTAAATTTTTCCTCCCCTTGAAATAGGGCCCTGCTATGTAGCCTTGGCTGGCCTAATGCTATGCAGCCCATGATTGAATGACTCTTGTCTCAGACTCCCAACTACATTGGGAATGTAGGCATTCAGCACCATACTTAGCTGCTGGTTTTATTATGTAAGAACTGTGTCTTAGTTTTTATAGACCAGCACTAATGCCTGAAGGGACTCGTATGTCAGCAACACGTGTGGAGGGTGTAAAGGATTGTGAGGAAACATGACTGTTGCTTGTTTCTGCAAGCCACACACAATGCTTGCTGAGACAGTGCCCAATAATAAAATGAAGGCAAAATGATGTTTATAGTAAATGGTATCTGGGAAAATGTCAGAAGTTTGCTAAAGACCCTTCAACTATTTTGTTGTTGTTTTGGGTCTCTCTGCATAGCCCTGGTTGTCCTGGAATTCACTAGGCCATTCTGGCCTTAAAGTAAAAGAGAACCGCCTGCTTCTGCCTCCTGAGTGCTGGCATTGAAGGCTTACACCACCACACCCAGTCCCCTTCAACTCTTCTTCAGAGTCTTAATGTAGTGCAGGTTGGCATTGGGCTTGCTATGCCTTGATTACTTTGAACTATATCCTTCTATATCCACCTTCTAGGTGCTGAGATTACAGTTGTGTGATACCTTGCCCAGTATATGGTGCTGGGGATCAAACCCAGAGCACCATGCATGCCAAGCAAGCACTCCACCAACTGAGCTATGTCTTCAGGCTTCTTTTTGTTGTTGTTTCTGGTTTTTGAGACCACGTTTTTCAGTCTGTAACCCAAGCTGGCCAGGAAATGCTGTCTATCTTTATGTTTTGCTTTGCTCATCACAACAACGGGTATAATGCTTACCCTTCTATAGAAGGAGTGACATGTCATGATGATAAAGTGAGATTCCTAGTAAAATCCATATTACAGTTCTAAATCTGTGTAAGTAGGAGCAGCTATTGAGGAGGAGTGCACACATCTGAAACCTGGTAAATGTTTGTTGGCTTTACTAGAATACTGATGTGAAGGAGGATGCCACACACATACCTTGGGCAGGAGAAGTGTTCTGAAAAGGGAGCTGTGGAAGGGCTGCTCTCACTCTTGGCTCCTTTCTCCTCCCTCAGCTCCACCTGTTCCCCAGGTGCCTGCTCTTCCCCATGAGGGAAGCCCAGGAGACCAGGCAGCTGCGCTCCTGACAGCCAGGTACCAGGTGAGCTGAGGGACCCTCTTCTTTTCCTCAGGGTTTCTCATTGCTTGAGTGTGGCCTCTCTTTCATCCCATCTGTTAACCCTTGCCTGGAATCTTTTCAGTAGCAATTTGGGAACAGATTGTCTTCAGAGACCTGGATTTGACAGAAATGATTTTTCCATCTCCACCACCATCTTTGTCCATGAGACTGTGATGGGCACTCATGGGATTTTATTCTCTAAGTTCTGGTCTGTTCTCTATCCTCCCCAACATAAACAGCTACCAGATGCCCTCTGTGTCATGTTCATTCTCTGGCCATGGTGCTATAGTAGCCCATTCCTGAGAGCAGCCAGAATTATTATTTCAGGAGTTTGTGACATTCGAGGATGTGGCTGTGCATCTTACACGAGAGGAGTGGGGATGCCTGGACCCTGTTCAGAGGGAACTCTACAGAGAAGTGATGTTAGAAAATTATGGAAACGTGGTCTCACTGGGTAAGGACCCTCCTATTGATCAATTTACTTATTTGGATTTCTTTCTGAGTAGGTGTGAGGTTTTTGAGGTGGTCAGTAGAGTGTGCTCAGTTAACAGGTCTTAGAACTTCTCAGTAGTCCTCCATCTTTAAGGTCCTTTTCTTTGGCTGGGGAGGAGTAAATTTAGGGTTACTTTGGGTTATCAGGAGGAGACCTCTACTCCTTATCCCCAGTGTGTGTCTTGCTTCTGTGGGACATCAGTTTCCTGTTAGCAAAGAGAAACTTGGTTGTGCTTTGGCTACGTTCTCCCTTTTCTTTCCTCTCTCCTGTCTGCTCTCCTCCCTCCCTCTTCCCCTTTTTTCTCTCTCTCCTCCCTTCTTACCTCTTTCCCCTTCTCTCTCCTCCCCTCTTTCCTCCTCTTTTAAATAGTCTTAAGGATCTTTCCAACCCCTAGCTGGACTCTGTTCTGATTTCTTTGTGCCCTGTATCTGAGATTTTCCCATTAAAGAAACATATTTAAAAGACAGACTAAAATCTCTCTTGATGAGTAGTCTCACTTTTTTAAGATCCTCAAACTCTTCTCCAAACAGCCAGGTTTGAGAGACTTTTTAAAGGTGTGACTCATTATTTCTGCCATTGGAGTGCATCACCTAGGTGAGACTCCCAAGTAACTGTACCTCAGCAGCAGAAGGCTCAGGATGTCCCCTACTGTGTAGGCTAAATTCTTTTTTTTTTTTTTTAAGATTTATTTATTTATTTATTATATATGAGTACACTGTAGCTGTCTTCAGACACCCCAGAAAAGGGCATCAGATCTCAATACAGATGGTTGTGAGCCACCATGTGGATTTGCTGGGAATTGAATTCAGGACCTCTGGAAGAGCAATCAGTGCTCTTAACCGCTGAGCCATCTCTCCCTAGGCTAAATTCTTAAATTATGATTCCTTGTTTTAAGGATACCTGAGATATATATAGTGTTGTTGAGAATACCCCTGAGGTAGGCAGGGGAGAAACAGGGCTGTTGGCAGTCTCCTTGTTGTGAGCTTTGTCATCTTGTCCCCTGCCCTCACTGCAGTTTTTTTAGCCTGTCTTTGATCCTGCATACACTCTTTATGCATTTATATCTACAAACTCCGCCCCTCTCCCCCCACCTATTTTTTAGTTTTTTTTTTGTTGGCATCTAGGGCTTTTTTCTTTTTTTTTAAACTTTCCTGATTATGTGCTAGATTTAAGAAATTTTCTTACATGTGGGGAGGCAGTTTACTCATTGGCTCATTGGGAAGGTTTTTTAGTATGTTTCCCATTCCTGGCTCTTTGATCTTTATAGGCATACTTCTCCGCCTTCCCACCACCCGGATTCATTGTGTGAATTCCTGCCCAGCCCTGAGTCATACCCAGGCAAGTGCTTTCTCTGGAGAAACACTTGCAGTCCTTACAGCAGGAATCACCAAGAGATGGCCCAGGTATCGGCTTTCCATCGGGAGTGCTCATCCCAGCACGGAAACTCCTTTTCCAAGATTGTAAGATATAAAACTTGGTTGATGGAATATATGTTCCTTGGGATGCCACCATTTTGTAAAGTTGCCGCTCCCTAAATGACATTTGGTGAATTTCTAACATGGAAGCCTTCCTTATGATCACGTGCATTTGGAACTCCATTCATAAACCACACTTGGTGGTCAGCTACTTGTGTGAAACGCTGCAAAGCTAATTCTCTTCAGTTGCCATCTTTTCTTGTTATTTTAGAGTAGGGTACAGATGCTTTGTGCTCTTCCTAGTAGTGAGTAGAGCCTGTCCACTGTGACGCTGCACTTGTGTGACCCTTCACTTGTGTGACCCCCAGACTTCCTCATGTTTGGTATCATTTTTTTTCTTCCTTTAAAGTTCTGTCTTCTTGTACTTGATTCTTTGTGGTACAGAACCAATTGCTGTATTTATATTACCTTTCCTTATTAAGTGTTCTTAATGCTATCTTTGATAGAGGGAAGTAGGGGGCACAATAATTAAATAGTTCAGGGCATCAAAATGGATGTATTTTTAAAAGCTTTGTAAATTGTAAAATGATCTATATATATATATAATTGTAAACTACTGTTAATTTTACCTAATACAGAATTTCCAACAGTTCACTTGTGTACTTTTTGTAGTAAAGAAATTTGTAGTAGTTTAACTCAAGCTTATAATATACTACCAAGGAGAACTTTACCTCATTTTATCTTGTCATCTTTTCACACACAAAGAACACACATCCATGCATACCTGCATGCACTATAAGAAACCCTCCTATACTACCCCACTTGCTTTTGTGACCGAGCCAGCATATCCTTAGGAATTTAACATCCTTGGGAATTCATTTTATTTTTGTGAGTCCACCATACTCCATTTGAAATACAAGGTTATATAAGCATTTACTAATTTTATTTAGTGTTTGGGGTTAAAACAAAACCTTTATAATTCAGTCCATGGCTTAGTCTCTTTTTCCAATTCATATATTTCCCATGGCTGTATTTGTATTTATCACAGGCACCAAAAAAGTAGTCCTTTGATTAAGTGTTTACACTAGACAGCAATAAATAAATGCTGAGTTTACAAAATGCTTGATGTCCTGGAGACAACAGTAATTTCCATAGAATGTTTCTTATTGTCACGACTACTTACTGTTTGTACTACATGCTATGTATGTCTCATTTAATCCTTGTTATAACTCAACAATAAGCAGAGGATGTTACTCTTTTTAAATAGCCTCTTTAAAAGCCTTTAAGCCGAGGACTAGGGAGGCAGGAGTAAGCAGATCTTGAGTTTGAGGCCAGCTTAATCTATGTTGAGTTCCAGAGCAGCCAAGGCTACACACAGAAACCTTGACTCAAAAGCAAAAAACAAAGCAAAGCAAAAAGTTCTTTACAAAGTTACATTTCTTTATTAACTTGAAGGGAGTGGTACACACCACAGCTTGGAATTTGAGGTCAGAGGATAACTTTCTAATCAGTTCTCTCTGTGCTGTGTGGGTTCCTAGGGTTGAACCCAGGTCAATAGGCTCCTTTGCTAAGTCATCTCACTGGCCATGGAGGATAGTATTAATTTCTTCTGAGGAAACCGAAGCTCTGAGAAGTTAGTCTTGAGACCTGTCTTTGTGCCTGAAGCATATGCTTGCTTAGCATTTTATGCCTTTGGCACAATAGGTCCAATCATGTATGACATTAAAAATCTTGGGTTGGTTTGTTTGTTTTTAAGCCAGACATTCTGTAACTCTGTATAGACCAACCAGGCGTCCTTCCTTCCCAGTGCTGGGATTAAAGGCATGGGCTGGGCCAGGTATTGTGATGCACAGAATTAATCCCAGCACTTGGGTAGATATATCTTTCTGAGGTTAAGGCTAGCCAGAGCTATACAGTGAGAATTTGTCTCAAAAAAAAAAAAAAAAAAAAAAAAAAAAGAGAGAGAGAAACCAAATGAAAAACAGGTATACTTCACCATCATGCCTGGACCTCATGACCTTTTTTTCCCTTGAGATAGGTTCTCTATGTAGCTATGGCTGTCCTAGAACTCACTTTATAGACCAGGCTGGCCTCAGATTCATAGAGATCCGCCTGCTTCTGCCTTCCAGGTGCTGGGATTAAAGACATGCACTACCACAGACTGATCTCATGTCACATTTTACGCTGTGAATATTAATTTTTTATGCTAGGGATGTAAACCCCAAGCCTTATGTGTGGAGGCAGCTGTTCTAATGAAGCTTAGCAGTACTTTGTTCTGACACGAAAAACCCCAAGTTAAGTGTCCAAAAGGTGATTGACTACTTAAACCTCAACAGGGATTCAGAAACAGTGAATGCCATTCATGCATCTGTTCATATCTTACCTATTCTCCCAAGGTTCATATTTTCCAGCCCAATGCCCTTAAACAATATTTTTTAGATTATTTTATTTTATGTCTGTTTTGCTTGCAGGTATGTATACTATGTTCATGATTGGTGCCCATGGAGATCAGAAGAGGGTGTTGAATACTTTGGAACTGGAGTTATAGATAGTTGTGCACCACCATGAGTACTAGGAGTCAAACTGGGGTCCTCTCCAAGAGCATCTGAGCCATCTCTCCAGTTCCTGAATAACCTTTTTATAAAATTGGGTAGCCATTATGTTGATAGGTGTAAAATTAGCACTCTATAAGCTATTTTTAAGTATGCTGTTCAAAAGAAGTGCTGGCTACAAGATTCATTGATCTGGCTATTAAGGATCGTTATTAGTGGTGATAATGCCTGAGACCAATTTAAAAAAAAAATTAAATTGGTGTTTTGCCTCCATGTATCTGTGAGGATGTCTGATCCCCTGGAACTGAAGTTAAGGTTGTGAGCCGCCATGTGGGTGATGGGAATTGAACCCCAGTTCTCTGGAAGAGCAGCCAGCACTCCCAACCACTGAGCCAGTGAGAGGTGGGGCTGACTCCCTTCCCTATCCATATTGGAATGTTGCTGTGTCCCGTCTTGTAGGTAACCAACCACTGTTGCTGTGAGTTCATGAAAGAAATGGCTTTTGTTGCACAGCCTCTCCCCCCCACCTTTTCTGTAATGTTCCTTGAGTCATAGAAGGGGTGATAAGAGATGTTCTCTTTAGGGCTAAGCACTCAAAAGTAGCTTGTTCTCAACTCTTTGACCAGTTGCATGCATTAACCATTGCCCTATATGCTTCTGCATATAGAACCTTCTCTTACCACAGCTGAAAGCAGCACTAATTTTTTGGTATAAGTATGTTTAGGAGTCAGTTTGACACTGTATCCTTTTAGCAAAACACAGATGTAGGACCTATCTATAATCTTTCCAGTTGTGTATTTTTAACCAGGTTTACAGTATCAGGCATGCATTCTTCCCTAATGGTCATGACACTATTGTAGCTTGAAGGGTTCACAGTTGGGTAAGACCATTGATGTTGTCTTCCCCAGTATCCTGCATAGCACCTTCTGACATGAAAGCTAGCCAGCGTAATGGAAATTTCCAACTTGATTTGTTTTGTTTTTCCAGAGAGCCCTGGCTAGCTGGGAACTTACCCTATGGTCCGTCAGTCTGTCTGTCTATCTTTCTATCTAAAATGAAATAGTTCTGGCTACCAGGAACTTGCTATGTACACCAGCTGGCTTCAAAATCATAGAAATCCTCCTCCTCCCTCTGCCTCCCCAGTGTTGGGATTAAAAGTATGCATTACTACAAGCCCCAAGACTCCCCCCATCTTTGTTTTTTTTGCTTTTGGTTTTGAAGACGAAGACAGGGTTTCTCTGTGTATCCCTGGCTGTCCTGGAACTTGTTCTGTAGACCAGATTGACCTCGAATTCACAGAAATCTGGCTGCCTCTGCCTCTTGCCTTCTCGGGACTAAAGACGGTGTATGCATGCCCCCCTCCCCCAAGCTCATTTTGCTTACTTGCCATGCTTCCCCCCCCCCCCCCCCCCCACACCAGACATTTATTTTATGTGAGTATATTGTTGCTTTCTTCACACCAGAAGAGGGCGTCAGATGTTGTTACGGATGGTTGTGAGCCACCATGTAGTTGCTGGGAATTGAACTCAGGACCTCTGGAAGAGCAGTCAGTGCTCTTAACCTCTGAGCTATCTCTTCAGCTTTTCATTTTTTTTTAAAGACTTATTTTAATTTGTGTGTATATGTATGTGTGTGTATACACAAGAGGTCATCTGAATACCTGGAGCTGGATTTATAGGCAGTTGTAAACTGATGACATAGGTGCTAGCAATCAAACTCAGATCCTCTATAAATGCAGTATGCTCTCTCAACTGCCGAGCTATCTCTCTAGCTCCTTCCTTCCATTTCTTTATAGCTGAATAACTGCATTGCTTATATTACCTCATTGTTATCAGTTCCTCATTTGACAGACAATTCAACTGATCTTTTTTAAGATTTATTTATTTTTATATATGTGAGTGCGCTGCTGATGTCTTCAGACACACCAGAAGAGAGCATTGGATCCCATTACAGATGATTGTGAGCCACCAAGTGGTTGCTGGGAATTGAGTTGAGGACCTCTGGAAGAGCAGTCAGCACTCTCCCCAGCCCCCTTTACGCTGGTTTTTTAAGAGTCTATAAACATTATTCATTATGTGGTAACATGCCAGGATAATGGGAATAAATAATAAGTTAGACATGCAGTGTATAGATAGCGTTTTGGAGATGAAGGACTTAAGCCAAACATTGCATATGCTCTTTGACTCTTTCTGTGCTCAGTGCATATAAAAAAAACGTCAAAATTCTGTTTACTAAGTAGGCTCCCTGTTGCTTTAGTATTAAAAGAAGTTGAGCTACTTAAGCCTGAGGGCAGGTTTGTCCTATTTGAGAAAAGCCTGGGCTATACAGTGAATTTCTGGCCAGCATGGTCTACAAAGTGTTATCTACTCTCAGGACACCCCCCCCCCCCCCCCACAACACCGATTGGAAAGGAAGGAGTCCTCTTGGCAATAGAAAGTTTGTTTTACATGTACTTTTACTATCCTTCCTTCACCATAGCATGTGGTAGTAGTGTTTATAGCTGCCTCTGTTATTTAGAATATGAGGTTCTTCAGTTGTTTGAGATGGGTTGGCCCTTTTTTGCTAGGGCTCTCTATTTCCACTGTTTTTTTCATATAAGAAGTATCCCATAAATGCTTGTTGAGTAAAGTGTATGCTAATTCTGGTGTGAAGATGGTGGTATACCTTTTTTTCCCATGTTCATTGAAGCAGATTAGTTCTATTTTTCTTTAAGGAAAGTCAAAATATTTGTAAGGTTCCTGGAACATTATGCTAATTCAATACTTAAATAAATGCAGTGATCAAATCAGAGTAAATAAGCATTTCATTTCTTCAGTAATTTTGTGTTTTTGGGACAGTGTCTCTTTATGTAGCCCTGGCAGTCCTGGAATTTGCTGTGTAGACCAGGGCAGTCCTCTTTAATTAGAGTGTGTGTATATCACATTAGTGCAAGTGCCCACGGAGGTCAGAAGAGGATTTCAGATCTCCCGGAGCTCAAGTTATAGCTAATGTGAGCTGTCATGTGGATGTTGGGACCCAAACTTAACTCCTGCCAGAGCGGTTAAGTCCTTTTAACCACTGAGCCATCTGTCCAGCCCTTGAGGTAATATGTTGGAGGTTTAAAAGTCTTTATATTAATTAGAATTATATTGTAAATTGTTTCAACCATTACCTTACTGTGCTGAAGAAGAACCAGAAATAATCCCTGTTTTTGGTGTTCTTTATTAAATTGTCTGTCTTACAGGATTGCTAAATTTATTCATTTAATCACTGATTTGCTGCTACACTTTAACTTACTATATAGCAGGGGCTTGCATTCCATTTTCTGAATGCCATTTGGTACTTGTAGACCAGGTCTGCTACCAACACTGTGCCCTTGGCCACCATAGTACCAATGATAACTTCTGTGAAGACAGGTACCCATGCATGAGTTCACTGAACTGTATTTAAATGAAAGATGCTGTTTACAAGTTACACACTCTTCCTTTAGCAAACCTTTTACCAGAGTACAAATCTCAGCTCCTTATATGACCTAGTCATCCTCTTCATTCTCCAGGTCTTTCTGACAAATGTCTTTTCAGAACCTACCTTCTGTGTAAGTTTGCTTACATTTAGTAATGGTTACTAAAAAGAAAGGAGGGCAGTGTAGCATCTGGGGATAAATCGCCATATTCCATTTCCTTCTGTGAGCAGGATTTCCAATTTCCAAGCCTGATGGACTCTCTCAGCGGGAACAAGATCTACAAGTCTTTGATCTGGAAACTAAGAATAGAGAAGTCATAAGAGATGACTGTTCAGGTGAGTAAGGCAGAGTCTGTCAGATGAATCAGTGGAAAAGTAATCACCAGGTGTTAAGCCAAGTTCTGGCTGAGCTCATACTCAACATACAGAGCTCTGCCATTGTGGAGTGGAGAGAGCGCCTACCTGTCTCTACAGTTTGCTTTCTTTCATATAAATTATGCTAGGTTCCAGTTCAACTTATAGCACATTTTTAACCCATTTTTGTTTGCTCCTTTGAAATCTCTTGCTGGCTGTTGTCTATTTTGCTGAAATAGCCTGTACTATTGCCCCCTGATCCATTTCCATCCTACCTTGCTCCTGCTGTGCCTTTACATTTGCTGTTTTTTGTTTTGAAGTAATAGAATTTGCTTATCATTGAGGATACTACATTATTTAGTTTCCTCTTATTTTTATTTATTTTTCTTAAGCATAGGATATAGATTACATTTGCATTTTCTGTTTGTATATTGTATTAGATGGAGAGACCAGAGAAGAAAACAAGCTGTTGATTCCTAAGCGGAAAATTTCAGAAGAAGTACATTCATACAAAGTGAGAGTAGGAAAATTCAAACAAGATATTGCTCAAGTTCCTGAAACCAGAGAGGTTTATAAGTCTGAGGACAGATTAGAAAGACTCCAGGAGATTCTAAGAAAATTTCTCTTTCTGGAGAGAGAGTTTAGACAAATAACAATCAGCAAGAAAACTTTCAGCAGTGAGAAGAATGCTGAACCTGAAAAAAGCTTCGGTCTAGACTCCACACTTGATACAGATCAAAGAGTTCTTAGAATACAGACCACTGATGACAGTAAATATGACATGAACTTCAACCAGAACCCAGCTGTTGGCCAACAGGAACCCATAAGTCTAACAGAGAATTTTCAGAGTACTGATTATAAGGAAAGCTTAATGGATATGTCCCACCTTAATAAATGGGAGAGCATGCCCACCACTGACAGATCCTATAAATGTGATACATGTGGGAAAACCTTCCATCAGTCCTCAGCTCTTACTAGACATCAGAGAATTCACACAAGAGAGAAACCCTACAAATGTAAGGAATGTGATAAATCTTTCAGTCAGAGCTCAAGTCTTAGTCGACATAAAAGAATACATACTAGAGAGAAATCCTACAAATGTGAAGCATCTGATAAATCCTGTGATGCACTTGATAAGTCTTGTAGCCAGACCTCAGATATGCTTCAACATAAGAAGGTTCATGCCAAAGCCAAGTCTTACAAGTGTGGGACCTGTGAACGAGTCTTCAGCCGAAGTGTGCATCTTACTCAGCATCAGAGAACACATAAGGACACAGCGTGTAAATGTACCGTGTGTGGCAGTGACTTCTGCCACACCTCATACTTAGTTGAACATCAAAGACTACATCATCAAGAGAAGTCCTATGAGTATGATGAATGTGGGCTGGCCTATGTTAAACAGCAAGGAATTCGTTTCCGAGAAAAGCCCTACTCGTGTAATGAATGTGGGAAAGACTTTAGATTGAATTCCCATCTTATTCAGCATCAAAGAATTCACACAGGAGAGAAACTGCATGAATGTAATGAGTGTGGGAAAGCTTTCAGCCAAACCTCATGCCTTATTCAGCATCACAAAATGCACAGGAAAGAGAAATCATACGAATACAACAATTATGAGGAAAGTTTCAGTCACAGTTCTGATCTTACTCTGCAACAAGAAGTTCCCATTAGAGAGAGAGTCTTTGATTGTGATGCATGGGAAGAGAACTTCAGTCAGAGAGCGCACCTCATCCAACATGAAAGGGTCCATACCAAAGAGAAACCTTACGAATGCAGTGAACTTGGGGAGACATTTAGTCAAGTTCAGGCCTCGTTCAATATGTGAGAACTGAGACCATTGAAAGTCACATATGTACTGAATGTTATAATGTCTTCAGTCATAGCTTATCCCTTGGTCAGCATCAGAGAATTGATACCAGAGAGAAACCCGCTGAATGTGATGAATATTGGGAATTTTTTTTTTTTTTTTTTTTGGTGGTAAATTCTTCATTGGCTCCTATAAATCAGTGCTAGAATATATAGAATATGGTACATTCTTCAGATTATTTTCATACCTTAGTCACAGTTGGGGAATTTGTACTGGAGTAAAATTCCACTGTCAAATGTGAAAAAGCCATCAGTCAACTACCTTATTGGTTCAGTGTCAAATTTGTGCCATGCATAAAGCCTGTGAAGATAAAGGTGTGTATGTGAGGAAACTCAAGTCATACCCCAGTGCTTGATCACATCGAAGAAGGAAGCTATACCCATGAACAATCTATACCCAAGAAATCATTTGGGTATAGTAAATGTGGCAACTCTGAGCAGGGGTCTGTCATCAGAATGTACCAGATGTGAGTCTGGATGTGATGCAAATGCTAAGATCAAAACATCTGTACCAGATGAGACTGATAGAATGCAAATGGTGAAATTTAGCCACTGTATTTTTAGGCCTTATCCAGTATCAAAGTATTAGAAAATGGTTACTTCTCTGTGTAATTATTCCTATTTAGTCTCAGTCTTTTCACTGCAGAATAACTGAATCCAGAAGATAATTGGTGAATGAAGTCATTTCTCACAGTATCCTTTAATAAGTATTCTAAGTAGGTACGAGTATTTTATTTATAGAACTCATTTGAGTGAATTTATTTTAATTTGGCCTATACATATTAAAATATTTTTCTTCTTTCAAATTGATTCTTATTCACAGTTTACCTAGGATGCTGTTAATGTACCAGTGTTGACATACCTTCTGGAGAGTAGCTCAGTGAACCTTTTCTGTTCTTGGCCTGAGTGTTCTCCAGAGGAGACTCAGGCCTATTCTTTTCTGAGGACCCTACATACTGTTGTTTCTGTAGCCACACCCTTGGCTTCCTGTTGATTTCTGCATTCTCTTAGGCATCCTTAAATGGTGTTCTGGTGTTAGCTTTTCACCAGCTGATAGTTACTTCCACATCAGCTATCCATAAGTTTGGAGGATTCAGTCTTCCTGAGTTTGTGGCAGGCACCCAAACACTTGCAAGTGATGTCCGAGTTTTTAGCTGCCTTGTTTGCATCCATAGCCCTCTAATGAGATGACAAGGACATCAGGGAGCCAGTAAGACTCCTGTTGGCCTAGCTACATTCATTCAGTGCCTACTTTGCATGTATGTGTATGTTTAGAATTCTTTTATATGCCTATATTGAAGGCCAACAAAATGCTCAGGTCTGCTTTTGATAGGGAAACAAAGAACACACAAATCAGAATAAGGAACTACAGCCTTCCAATAAAGATGTTGCTGTTAGTGATATATCTAGACAGTATTTCAAGAGAGTGGCAGGTCCGTTCCTGGTAAAATCTTAGTCATTAGGATTGCTTCTTTATCTGTTCCCTCCTCCACTCCCTTCATCAAGCCAGGGTAGTATTTTGAAGCATAGAACTTTGTGCATAATTGTTTGTGCATTGCCATACTTGTGTTGGGATGCAGTCTTTGTTGCTCAGGCTGGCCTTGAATTCCTGGGTTCACACAAATTTCCTGCCTCCCAAGTAGCTGGGATTATAGGCATGCGCTCCTGTGCCTGGATTTTATTTTTGTATTTTAATATAATCTGCAGGCCATATAAAGGATCATGGCTATTTTGATTTATAGAAGTGATCACAGGTGTTGAGTTCAGGGTTACTGCCCTATAGAGTTCATGATTCTTTACATGATGTCAAAGCATTTTTTTCATCTTAAAATTCATAACATCTTGTGAATAAGAAGTGTTTTTAAAATTCTAGTTGTCAATCAAGCAGTTGAGGCTTTCATAGTTCAGATGTTGTAATGTTCACTAGGGATCCTCAACCAGTATATAAAATATGCTGCTCACTCTGTAAATCTTGTGGCTAACCTCTAGGATAGTCCTACCACTGTATTTTACTTCTTTGCCATCAGCAAGCATAGTATCTCATCAGGGCAAGAAAAATCAACATATATCAAATTGATAAATGTTAAAGCAAATGAAAAATGCATGTGTTTTTGTCCCTGTCAAACATGTATATTCTTACTTATAGAGACCAATAGTCACTTCTATTGACTGAGGCAGAGGATTTGATTCATCCCTAAATAGCAGAATCTGTAAAAATCACATGTATGCATTTGGGTTAGGAACGTGCTTTTGTACTTCTACTTGAATAAAGGTGTGTTCGGCACTCTTAGACTCTTTGTTTTGAACCAAATCTGTAGGCCCCAGGCAGAAGCACTGAGCACCTTGGAATTCCTCACTGTGCCTGCACCTACCTCCTCTGTGATACTCAAAAGAGTGGTTCGATCTCTATTGATGCCTAGCTTGCCTTTCCATAGACCTCTGCAGCCAGTTAGGATTGAGTAGTTTTGTATTTTAGATTTATTTATTTTTAAATGTTTATGAATGTTTTGCTTGCATATGTAGGTATATAACTTGTGTACCTGGAGGCCATAGAAGCTAAACGAGGACATTAGGTGCCTTGAAAACTGGAGTTATAAACAAATTTGAGCACCATGTGGGTTCTAGAATCACTCCTGTTCTCTACAAGAGCAGACAGTGTTCATAACTGCTGAGCTAGCTCTAGCCCCAGGATTGAATGTTGGTCCAGTTGGGATTCTTCAGTACATAAAATGAAATCAAATAATTTGTGGTTTCAGTAGAGCTTTAAGAATGTTTTGGTAGGTAAACTAATTTAAAAAAGAATATCAAATAGTTTTTGAAATAACTTGTCAGTTCAAGTAGATATTTAGTTGATGTAATTACAGTATGACTTTGTATTAAGCCTTTGGTCTTAGGGGAGGGAAAGAAGAAATTAGCTGGACAGTTAATTCATTTGTTTTTATTTGCTTGCATGCACACTTTTATGCACACATTCAAGCTTGGTTTTCACCACAGTTCTGCAAGAGAGCTAAGCTGTACAAAAAGGCAAAAAGATCTTAGGGTTTCATAACAAGTTAATGTCTCAGAGTCTGATATGGCTGATTCCCATGTTGCAGGGTTTTTTGAAACTCTTCCTATGGTATTAGTGTTGTTAGCTCCAGCTGATCCTCCTGGCTTCTAGAGCTGATGTCAGAGTTGGTTTGGTTTGGTTTCTTTTTTTTTTTGGTTTTTCGAGATAGGGTATCTCTGTTTAGCCCTGGCTGTCCTGGAACTCACTCTGTAGACCAGGCTGGCCTTGAACTCAGAAATCCACCTGCCTCTGCCTTCCAAGTGCTGGGATTAAAGGTGTGTGCCACCACCGCCCAGCGGTTTCGTTTTTTTTAAAGACAGGATTTCTCTGTATATCCTAGGCTATAGTTCACCTGTGTCCTAAGTGCTGAGGCTAAAGGCATATGTCACCACCACTCAGCAGAAAAGAGTGTCTTATATCTTAAGTAATTTTTTTTTGTTTTGTTTTGTGTTTTTTTTGTCTGCCCTCCCTTTTCCCCCTACCAGACAGGGTTTCTCTGTGTAGCCCTGGCTGTCCTGGAACTCACAGTGTAGACCAGGCTGGCCTCGAACTCAGAAATCCACCTGCCTCTGCCTCCCAAGTGCTGGGATTAAAGGCGTGTGCCACTACTGCCCAGCGTAATTTTTAAAAAAAAAAAAATTTAAGGTAATTGGTGGACTTAGGATAACTTTGACACAATGGATTAACAGATCAAACTCTCAGATTTTCTATTTCCTGCCCAGACATCCCTGTCCCATCATTAGTTTTCCTGTTCATTTTTCAGCATCCTAAATTTGTTGTTAGCTTTTTCTGTTAGCCAAACTAGCCAATGGACATAGAACTCTTGACCTGAAGCAAAATAAGTAAAAGGAAGACGCAAGCTTGATTCCTGGGCACGTGAAAGAAAGACTTAAAATCTAGGGAGTTCTGGAAGAGTGTTAGAAGAGGCAGAATGTCCATCACTTATAGATGAGTGTCTTTATTAGCCTTCTACTTTAGAGAAGGAAATGTTTAACTGGAGGCTTGCTTACAGTTCCAGAGGATAAGCCCTTGATCATCATGGTGGGGAGCATGGCTGCAGGTAAGACCAGACATGTTGCCCAGAGCTTATATCCTGATCTACAGGCAGGAAACCGGAAGTGAGCTGAGAATAAGCATTTGAAGCCTCAAAGCCCACCTCACTCCCTCAGTGAGATACTGCTAACAAGGCCTCATAGCAGCCTTCTCTAAATTGTCTCTATAAACAGGTAAACAAACATTCAAATATGTGAGCTGTATGAGGCCATTCTCTTTTAAACCACCACTGTTTTTTTTTTTTTTTTTTTAAAAAGACAAGGTCTCCCAGGGCGGTGGTGGCTCACGCCTTTAATCCCAGCACTTGGGAGGCAGAGGCAGGCGAATTTCTGAGTTGGAGGCCAGCCTGGTCCACAGAGTGAGTTCCAGGACAGCCAGGACTATACAGAGAAACCCTGCCTCGAAAAACCAAAAAAAAAAAAAAGAAGGCAAGGTCTCATTGTATGCCCCGGCTGGCCCAGAACTTCGATATGCCTACCCTTCTTGTCTCCTAAGTGTTGGGATTAAAGGCAGACTTCTTTGTGTATGTGTTAAGTGTTTTGCTTGCTTGATGGCTTTGCGTCATGTGCATGCAGTGCTTGTGAAGGGCAGAAGAGGGTGTTGGAGTTAGTCGTGAGCTGCCATGTGGGTGCTGGGAATTGAATACATTTATTTTTTAAATACTTTATTCCTTAAATTTCACACATCTGATGTTTTGACAACATGACCATTTTGTAAGCAATACTAGGTTCTTGGGCCTATGATTTTCCATAATGTAGATAAGTTTGCAGAAGTAGGCATAAATTCACATGAAGCAGCCTCAGATCTAACCAGAGTATGGCATTTGAAAGTGCTGAGTAAAGGGAATCTATAGAGGGGGAAAAATCCTTCCCCTAGGAAAATGGATGTAAGCAACTGAGCACTGGGAGTCTCCACACGGCATTAAATCCAAGCTTCGTTAGGCAGTGCTCTATATACTACTAAGCTACATTTCCATCCCCACCTAGGTTTATGGTAGTTAAAAGGAGGCCCTAGTTTGTCACTTCAGCAAAGTAAGACATTGCCACATCTAACGATGTAGCTACATCCATCCATCTTTAGTTGTCGG
>JADRCD010207198.1:0-14067 GCA_019843815.1 Montemys delectorum
GAAAATGTTGAACATTTTCTTTACCTAGATGACTTACTGAAAATTAAACCACCAACCGGCATTTTGAAAATAGGTTTGGAATTTTTGCTTTAAGTCAACTGAACATAAAATGTTTGCTACAGCCAAAAGTGGACAGAGGTAACAGTTTAAGGTTCTCTGTTAAAGAGGGATCAGAATGTGCTTATGTTACTACAAGCTACATTAGACAAGGAGAGGGATGCCCAAAGGTAATGTCCTATTGGGAAAGAGTGCTTGGTGAAGCATAGCAATTTCCTGTCTAGTCATCAGGACCCTGTGATTAAATGCATTTAGTGTTCATCAAATGAAAGGAAAATACTGTGGAATATTCTTCCTGTTTTGAGAGGAGAAAGGCCTTCCCCTGAGGATGCAGTTGCTAAGAACTGCCTTATTTTAGTGAAATTGTGACTCATTTGTATCTAAATGCACACAAACTTATCAGTCAAAGTGTACAACTACCCAAACCCTTATCCACATTCATACATGAACTACATACACAGCATCATGCTTTGGAGGTATTTATGACATTATTCCCAAATAATAGGGGACCTTCTAAGTAAAAGCCAGAAGAACAGACTCTTAAGGAGTCAGTTATCAAGTACCGTGTTCAACCATAGTTGTCTTTTAAAATATAAATGTAAATTATGTACTTTATATTACGGAAGCTATGTATTTTTCTTGCTTGAAACCTGGATGCTATCAACAGTGTAGTAATACTCTCAGAAGGCATGAATAAGGAATTGCATTTATTCAGTTAAGGTTAATACATACTTCTTTTAAAGAAGCTTAGCTAGAATGGGCTCAAGCTGAAATCACTTTCACATTATTTGTAAACCCAGGCAACTGTATTAAGTCACATCTGGATTAATTTATCAATTATGATCGATCAAAAAACCAACCATATGGCATTTTTTTTCCCCAGTGCAAGCAAGCATTCGTTATGTCATGGCTTCTTTATTTTCAAATAGAAAACTGGGCTTTGCTCTTACAGATAGTCAAATGAATTACCAGCATATGGATAAGGGTTCAAGTTCTTGTTTACTTAAAAACATTCTATCAGAGAAAAACCAAGTAATGTGAAAGTGGAGTAGCGTGTTATGAGTGCAGATTAGCGCTGACCTATGATGCTCTTTTTCTACTTCCACTAACTCTGGTAAATGAGACTGTTTCATTTCTAAGTGTGCATTTTCCCGGTAGGAGAAATCTGGCAGACACAGGTTCTCACCATCATCTGAACACTCGAACTGGACTTCCTTTTCTGAATTGACCAGTCAAAGAGAAAGGAAGACAAGGGAAAAAAAACAAAAAACAAAACAAAACAAAACAAAACACAAAAACAAAAAACATAACCTGTTGAATTTTAAAGCATTAAAGCATGGAATACATAATCATTTTGTTGTTGAAGAGGTCAGCTGGAGGGAAACGGGACTTTTGTATCAGGTAACTGTCCACTGGACCTGCGAGCTCTCCAACACCGAGCAGTTCAGAAAACCCAGAAGGAAACATTTGGAAATGTAAAAATCTTCACATTTCCACCAATGTTATACCAGGAAAAAGGCAGACCTCCACGATCATTATTGAAATCTAACAAGGGAAATCAGTGGAAGGAAGAAACATTTAGCTTCAGGAATGGGAAGTGGCGGTCTAGTAAGTTCTGTGACTCCATATGTGGAAATTCCCAAGTTACACACAAGACAGGCGGTGAGGTAAGGATTGAATCCATAGGAATTTAGGACCCAACAAATGATTTTCTATGTTACATTTCTCAATAAGAACTGACCACCTGAATGGGTCAAGTTCAAAAGTTAGAATAGTAGTTAATTCCCAAGAGTGTTGACCTGTTGAGGAAATACACATCTGCCATTGAAGAGAAAGAAAATGATTAACAAGACATTTAGGTGATTTTTAGAAGATAACAAATATTATTATGCAAATATGAAGTTAGAATATTAAAAATAAGCTTACTGTAAATAAGATATTATTGGTGGGAGTAAGTTGTATAATAATAGTCTGATATCCAGGAAAGTAAAAATATTTTTGTTGGAAGATTTTCCTAGTGTTTCTTCAGTGTAGCACCATGAGCACACTTTAGTCCTTAGGACTGAAACTTGAGGAACTCATGGGTTTTAGAGAAACTGCCTAAGCACAAACACTTAAGTCACTGAAGCCTTGATTTTGCAGATAAATTTTTCCCAGATTTTAGTGGGCTTCAAGTACATATCATAATCACTTGGAAAAGTATTTGGGTTTTGCAGGCTCTTAGGTCAGCAGAGTTGTTTGTGAATGTGCAGAAGCAGAGATGACTGAAACATTCCCTTTATATAATAACTATAGCTGAAATATCGGTTTTCATGGTTAATACATAATCAAGTGAAAAGAATCGAACGTTTGTTAGCATACATGACAATCATGTTTGTGTACTGCCTTGTGCTTCAGCCTGCATCCTCTTTTGAGGACCGTGAGGTCTATAACCTATGCAGATTCGGGATTCGTGAGTAACATTTAAACTATACAGCATCTGAGAGTCAGAAAGAGTTTAAGAGAAATGTTTAACTTACCTTTACCCCATCTGGTTTCTTCAACAAACTCTTGGCTGCTGCAAAATGAGAAGTAAAATTGCTTTAGAGAGTTATCCATAAACCCACAGTGAGATGACAAATCAAGAAATCGTCTTCTGCACCTTTGCCAAGTTATGGGAAACACACACCAAACCGTCAAGGTCACACTGATGAGCGAGAACTTATGGGACACTGAAATACAGTATCACTTTCTGGTTTTGCCACAGCAAATTTAGAACTAAATTCTTACAGAGTTCATGGCATGAAGTTGAACACTCTGCCAGCTGTCCATTGGACTTTATGTCACTGTTGGTTCCGAAAAGGATACTGGAACTTTCGCTGGACTATCCTTCATAATCCAGAAAGTTTGTTTTCAGTCTCGAGACACCAGCTGACAGACCAATTACATGTTCATTCACACCACGTCTCGTGACCATGTCAGTTTTGCCATTGAAGCTCCTCTTTCCAGAGGCTGAAATTTCATTCGCAAAAATTTGCTCTGGCTAACCAGTGTCTTCTCTGTATTTTTAAAAACTAGATGACTTCAGGTGGGTTGGAGAAACACACATCTGCATAACAGCAGATGGCACCTTATTGACCAGGAGCAAATTTTTTATGCTTAGCATATGGTGATAAAAATGCATTCCGCGTTCTTTTAGACTTCAAAGTCAGAATAAATACAAAGGCTTCCCAAACAAAGGTCTTTGAATTGAAAAGTTAAAAACCATAATATCTGGAAACAGATCTAAAATTAAATGAAATCTTAAAGGTATTAGCTCTCATAGAAAATGTCCTTTTTGTAGGGTGCTTAAGCAATTGCTTGTGTTATTCCCAAGTTCTTCAATCTATTAAAACTAGAAAGCATCCTTTTACATCTGAGTGCATATACAGTGAACAGCCAGCACAACTGTAATGACTAGTACACTGGTGTAGAACACTCACAGTATGGAGGACAAGTACATACTTCCATTGAATGACAATATACACAATCATTTAAACACATGGAGCATGACATCTGAAACACCTAGCTGTAAAAAAAACTGCATGAACATTTCACTAATTGATATTTCTTTGGTTTGGGATGTTACTTTGGTTTTCAGTTTGGCAACATTTTAAGTTTACCTGAAAGACACAAATATTCATTTTACCTTGCTTTTAGCAACAAAGCTCTTAAAGCTTATCAATGAAGATTATTATTCAATAGTTGTCTTGGTTATGATACTGTTGCCTGTAGTTAAAAAGGTACACTTGGGAACTTTTGTGGCAGTTAACCGGTTAGAGAGCAAACAGGATAATTTTGGATTGCAAAAGCAAGCAAAGAGAAGACAATGGTTTGAGGGAAGCAGCAATCTGGCCTGGGAGATGCAGAGCCATCCTCGTGTGACTACCACCTTACCTCACAAGAAATATATTCCATATTCAGGGAGAAGAGAAGAAATAAAAACAACTTTATAACCACATTCTTATGGACGTTTACTTTAAAGAGTATATCTGGCAATGAATAGAACGAATGAAATACTGAAAACAAAAATGGAACTACAGGATGGAAGTACAAGATATAATGGAGTCACATGGTATTCAGTTGATATAGAAGTGATGGGTCAAAAAGTTCTTTTTCATGCAAAAACATTCGGCAGCAATACAAAATCTACATATTAGTCAGGGTTTTTAGTTTATAGTATGGTGCAAAGGAACATGAGGCAAATTAAAGCATCTATAAGTGGGTATAAACATTATTAATAAAGCCCCTTTTTACAATGAAGGGTACACTTAAAACTTCAACAAAATATATGATTTTAATTCTGGTGAATCTTTGAAAAAGAACTTCTTCATTAACAACATACACTATATAAATCCCTCTAATTCTAGTGATTCGCTGAGTCCTGAGCCATGGTGAAATATCTATTTAGTTTAAGGTCATATGTATTGGTTAAAGCTTAGTGACCTGGCATTGAGCTCACCCCATAAACATCAATCACATTTACTAGGTCTTTACTACACAGCTTGACAAAGGCAGCAGCATGGCTTATTGGACTAAACACATCAGATAGAACACAGAGCAGCGGGGCAGGGTGGCCCCTGGGTGTGTAGTACTGGTCACTGTGTGGGGACCTGGTGCTCACCAGCCCATCATTTCATGATCTTTCTAAGTGGGAAGGAGGACTGTTCTGTAAATACTCATCTAAACAGTAGGAACTGAGCGAAGAATGTCTGATACTCATATAATGGTGGCCACCCGATTATCACTTTAACATCCTGAGTGGGCAAAACAAAGTCAGAGCAAGGCAGTGAATATTGCCCAACCCCACCCAAAACAAAAGTAATGTCATTTTTGACAAGTGTTCTAAGAATAAACATCTAAACTATAAGTCTCTCTCTCTCCCTCTCCCCCCCCTCTCTCTCTCTCTCTCTCTCTCTCTCTTTCTCTCTTTCTCTCTCCATTCTCCCACCCTTCCTTCCTTCTTTCTTTCCTTCCTTCTTTTTAAAACAGGGTCTCACTATGTACCTTGAATGGATTAAAGCTCTCTATGTAGAGCAGCCTGGCCTTGAACTCACAGAGTTCAACCTTCCTCTGCCTTCTGAATGTTGGGATTAAAGATATGCATCACCTGAGGACTTTCCCCTAAAGTATTAGTTTATCAAATAAGGCAGTAACTTAGTTGCTGCCTCAGTCCACTCCATATATGTCTGGTTAGCACTTGCCAACCTTTGGCTTTTGAATGTCTAGTGCTTTTTATATAATCCATCAAGGAGGACTCCAAGACTTAAAAATACTTTCCTGGAAGTAATACACACTTTACATCCATTGTGGAGAGTCACTTTTAGAGAAAAGAAACTCTTTGGCTGAATTTAGCTCATATGTAAGTTTTTTCTTGTTTCTTATTCTTCTACCCATCCCTCCATGCAACTGTTTTGAAGAATACTATTATTGGATGACACCCCCATGTACCCATTGGGCCTGCTCTCTGTAATTTCTCATTAGACAGCTTTAGGCCTTGTAAGTAGTCTAAATGAATGTGAAGATGCTACCTTAGCTGAAAAGACGTTAGGCCTATAAGAATAGGGCTCTACGAAATGACTCATAGTGAACTCTTTCTTACAGCGGTTAGCTATAGTAATTAGACAAAAAAAAGCATCCTTGTGGTTATTTATGGAATATCAATAAAAATGAGACATATGTATCATATTTGTGTGACCACAGCATTTGAGACCTAGGTGTCCAGTATGACTGGCATCCTACAGACAGCCACAGGAGTATAAGGAGTCTACCCTTCTCCATTGTGGTGTGTGTGTGTGTGTGTGTGTGTGTGTGTGTGAACCATCTGTAGTTATTAGACTTTCCTAATTCTCTTAAGGACACACACGCATACACACACACACACACACAAGCACAAACACACACACACACACACACACACACACACACACACACAGATTAGAGAAGGTCAGAGGACAAGGAGCAGAGTTCAAACAAGTATACCTGAAAAATTTCTCGTAGCCAGCATAGTTGTCAGGATGGCACCCTATCAAAGAAATAAGAGAAATTGGTTATAGTTGGCCCTAACAAACCTCTGATCTAAACACATGTAGCAAGGGCTCACAAATCTCTGGGCTTTATTTTCAGATAGGAACTTCAACTTGTCTGCTTTTTGGCTTTGTTTTGTTTGTTTGTTTCCTGAAAACCCTACCCCGTGGCTCTCAGGATGTTTGGGCAACTCTAACTTTCTGAGCCAAGTTTCAATCATCAAATTCTGAACAGCTGCTTCCTCTAAGGAGAGAAACCTCAGCACACACTGCCCTATTCAGCCTATTGCATCCTGGGCTTGATTATGGAGCATGCTCTGTTTCTCTCAGATCTGGGAGGACTATTGAGATCTACAGTGTTAAAAGCTTTGCTAAGACTTCCCCACACCGCTCTTACCCCCCTCCCCAGCCCTCCCACAACAATGTCCATTTTCTTACCTTCAATTTCCGTCTAGCATTAAATTTCTTCAAGCAGTCAACAGTCTCCTGCCTGTGCATCATGGAAGCAACAGTAGAGCGTTGCTAAAGGAAGAGGAGAAAGAGTGACTTGATATTTAGAACATACCAAGAACAATAAAGAGTCTCAGTTTCATCTAATCGTTACTAATGGTGCCTGCATACATATAGTCAACTTGCAGGTACTCAACTGCCAAAGTCTCCTACGAAAAAAAAAATGGTTTTATAAAGACTACTAGTGACTGAGCACAAACTAATGAATAAAAGGTACAGGAATGAAGATCATTAGACTCTCAGATCACCACTTTAGCAAGCATTTCATCATATTCTATTAGAATACTTTCCCCTTACTTAGCAGTACATCCTAACTCTAGAAATTTACAGACGTTTTCAAGACTCCCTTACAATTTCCTTGGTTTTTCGTTAGGGCTTCTACAAGACAGTCAAACTATTGCAGCCATCCTGTACCCCTGAAACCTACCTCTAGCTTCTAAATCTCACATGCTACTAAGGCTGTTTAATGATAAAGAATTAGACATTGTAAAATTTTCCTTTCTGGGATGCAGTAAGTATTCATATCATTTTCTTAGTTCCTGTTCACGAGTCTTATCAATAACTGCCATGGGAGCTACTTATTCCTCTCACTGCAGACACTCCTTACTTAGCAATTTGTGCAGTTTAGGGTTTGCTATACTGGCAATGGTGGTTTTCACTATTATAAATTCATTTCTTAAATAACTCGAGTAAAAAATGCATTAAGCTTTTTCTTTTTCTGTAAGATTATTTTAAGCCTATGAAAAATGACTAGAAGTTTATCCTTCACTTTGGCTCCCAGGGTGTACGTGAAAGTGACTTACACAGATCCATGGGTGTTTCAGGGCTTCAGAGGCTGTGATGCGTTTGGCAGGGTTGATGGTCAGCATTTTGTTGATGAGGTCTTTGGCTTCAGGTGTCACTGTATCCCATTCTGGTGATGGAAACTTCAAAGATAGAAATTAGTAAAGAGTTTTTAAAAATAGAGACACTAAGCCAGACGTGTTTGTACATGCCTCTAATCCCAACGCTAGAGAGGCAGCGGCAGAAGGGTCAGGACATTAGGCAACCCTCAGATATATAGCAAGATCAAGAGGAACTTGGTATACTTGATAATCCTGTCTTAAAACTAACACACACACACACACAAACACACACACACACACACTCACACACACACACACACACACACACTCACACACACACACACACGCACGCACACACACAGAGTAACATAGAAAAAAGGCAAATATATCCCTCACTTCTATAAGCAGTGCATTGCTTCATAAAATTTCCCATTATATAAGTTAAATTATAGTTAAATTATATAAAAAATAGATTAATTCATACCACTGTCTACTACAACAAAGAAAAAACTAACAAGATACAGTTGGTCATGTTTATTTTCAATTTGATCCACTGGTTTTGATGTGAACATGTCTGAGATACTAATGTGTGAATTTCTAAAACACTTAAGTAGAAGTAATGCTTGCAAGATAGCCATGATTTTGCCAGTGGGTGCCCCATGAGCTGACTGGAGAAAGAAATAATCTTGAATTGTCATCATCTCTCATTCTACTCAACAAGAAACCATTTCGCCATCATACTGTGATCTGAAGAAAGGTAGATAGCACATGGCAACTGGCTGGAGAGTGACTGGACCAAGAAGCAGATCCAGAGTATTCCACAAAGCCTAATTTGTACTAAAAAAAGACTGTGGTCACTGTTTGGTGGTCTGTTGTTAATCAGATAGACCACAGCTTCCTGAATCCCAGGAAACCACTACATCTGAGAAATGTGCTCAGAAAATTGACCAGATATAACAAAAACTGCAGTGCCTGCAGCTGCCTGGTTCTTTATGACAATACCCCTGCATAGGGCACAACACTTAAAATGTTGAATGCATTGGGCTATTAAGTGTTAATTCATCTGTTATGGCCACCTGCCCTCTCCCCAACATCTGGCCAAACATCATCAAGCATTTAGATAACACTTCTACAACTAACAGGATGCAGAAAATGCTTTCTAAAAATTCATAAATTTTTATGCAATAGAAATAACATTTCTCATAGCCAAAAATATGTTGATTGTGATGGTTCCTATCTTGATTAATAAAGATGTGTTTGAGTCTAGCTATAATGACTTGAAATTTGTGGCCTGACACTATAAATCTTTTCCCTCAACCCAATTCTTATCCTAACTACTTTTGATAATTAATCTTCTTTTCATATGATAAGTATATTCTGTACTAGATAAAATTTTCTTCATAGGCTAAGACAAATTTACATTATACTAGTTGATAAATGACAGATTATCAAATTATTAAACAAATAGCAACAACGACCCTTGCTCTTGGCAGTAAACCAAGCAACCAACCCTCATGCAAAGCCATATGGGTAGTTATCACATACATCATAAGCTCCAGCCTTGATCTGCTGATACAGTCTATGCTGATCTTCATCCCAGAAGGGTGGGTATCCCACCAGCAAGATGTAGAGGATGACGCCTGAGGAAATCATAACAGACAATGAGTCAAATGTGCCCGTCTGACCAATATGGTATGAAGACAGAGGGAAGCATGGGGATGCCTTCAGAAACACACGGTTACATGTTCTAAAGCCTCCCTCTCTAGAAGCTGACAGCTCTTCCTTTCTCCTATCTGCTCCACGCTGATACCTTGTCAGTCCACCCTGTGGAACAAAGTATTGTAAAGAGGCAGGCAGGGCAACACTTAAAGATGAAATGTTCCTTCATTTTGGAGGTCATTTTTGCCTCCCATTTTTCTATATAAGATTTTACACGGACTGATGCTTAACTTTTTGTTATCTACTTCCTTATCTACTGACAATGAGGACCTTTGTTGACTATAGCGTCCTGGTTACAAATTTATGTTCTAAATAGACCAGTGTTTCTTGGGTTGCTGATAATGTATAAAAAGACATAATCATTTTCTCATCAATAATGCATTTTTAAAACTAAAAGCTTTTCTATCAAATAGACTTCACCAAAGAGCCATACATTATAGGAAAGTAAGAGGGAAGAGGAGGGAGAAAGTGCATGCAACATCCAAAGTCATAAGCACATAGTTGTACTGCAATTTGAGATTTATTGCAAAACTACATTACTAAAGGCGTGGTTGTTATGGAGGGGACTGGTTCCAGCATCACTTTACAGATATGAGCATCTGTGCATGCTCAGGTCCCATTGATAGAATTGTGGAAGTTATTAAGTGATGTAATTCTCTGTATTTGAATTACGTACAGATTGCTTAACCTAAAGGAGCCATGCAATGCTGTAAAGGAGTTGCTGCACCATATTGTTTAGAGACAAGGAAAAAGTCTATGTGTATTCAATGATGCAATTGTGATTTTTTTCCCCTCCCAAATATCTGATGAATGATGGTTGAATCTGTACATTTGGAAGCTGCCCGCTCAAGGGTAGTTAAACTTAGAAGTTAGTCTACATGCAATTCAATATCTAAATGGAAACTATACTCACAGCCTGTGAATTTTACATGATATTGCCTTATATGCATACATTCTAAAAACAACATTACGGTCTTGTTTGCCTTCAGATATCCTCTAGGTACTTTTCACACACTGCTAACCTGCCAAGGTCTTGGTTTCTTTTGTCGCAGGTTTTCCTAGCGGAAGGTCTGAGGTTCTTGTGGCCTCGCTTGTAAGCTTCCCTCACCCTTGTTGCTTCCCTTAAGCCAGGAAAGGCCAAGGGAGGAGAGGAAGGCTGGCGGAGCTCCGCCTAGATGCCTTGGGACTGTTTCCCCCCTAAGAGTGGGAGTTCCTTGGCTCCTGGAGCTCCTGGTGGGAGGGATCTAATGCAGCTCTTGTCAATTAGTCTGAAATTACTTATACAAAAGTTGCCATCGAATTAAAATGGCTTTGAAGAAAATAGTCTAATCTCCTTCATCTTTTACTGCCTACTTCTGGAATACAGCTTGAAATAGATTCTTCGAATCCAGCCTATAGCTACAGGATCTCTGGCCGAGTGCTTGCCTGACATGCCTGAAGCCCTGGCTGGGTCCAATCATTATAACTGACAAGCAAGCAGACAAAACCACCCAGGCAAAAGTAACTCAACAATGCCCTATAATGTCATGTGGTGGGATGATAACATTAACTTGAATGTTCCCATGTGCCCACAGACTAGCGTTTTGGTACCCTGAGGAGCTATTATTAAGAGGTAAAGCCTACAGCTATCTCCAAGTGACTGGATATGTTGGACTCTGATTGCTGCTGCTGCTCCTCCCCAGCCCCTCCTCCTCCTCCTTCTTCTCCTTCTTCTACTCCTTGGTCATTAGGTAAGTGGTTTTGTTCTGCCATGTGCTCTGGCCATGAGTTCTCTATATGGTCACCACAGGCCAAAATGCTTTGTAGGCCCAGTATATTTATTGTGGGCTGCAACTTGTACAACTTCAAGTCACAATCACCCTGCCATTATTTGGAGCAATTTGTCATAGTAATGGGAAGGTGATTAGTATGGAATAAAATATTTAAAATAATAGTCATCTTGAAAAAACTGTCATGGCTTATATACCGAGCCTGGAAATGTATTTTATAAAGTGTACTGTTGTAGACTGGATGTGCATTAATTTAATTTTCATATTACATTTATTATCTGATAGAAGAGATGACTCAATAGTCATGATGGCCATGGTGATGACCAATAGCCAAACTTACTTTTCCAGGATGAGTTGTAAAGAAACTCATTTTAAATACTATTAGTTCTCACCTATGGTACAAAAAGTGAAAAACCAAAACCAAAACCAAACCAAACCAAACCAAACCAAACCAAAACAAACCAAACCCAACCAAAACAAAACAAAACATTTGTTTTGTAATCCCAACATTGTCTGGTGAATCTAGACATTTTCCTAGTAGACATGGAATTAGGTTGTTACAAAATGATTAAATGGCCTTGCAGCTGAGTCATTTCCCATTTTGACTCAGGCTTTTCTTTCCTGAGGCTTTTGTAAGCAGTTGACATCTAACATTACTTCTATGGGAAGTGGACGCTCATGGAGGCCTTTTGTCCAAGGGAGAGCTAACAATGTATACTACACATATACTGTACAGCAATAGCCTCAAGACTGCAACACTTTACACTACAGGGAGGCCTGCTAAGGCCCAGGAAGTTCCAAATCAAAACTTTCCATCCTGGAAGGAGGTACTTTAAGACACAGGAAGAAAGGAACTCACAAATCTTATTTGAGGAAGTCCCTAAAACTTAACACATCTGCAAGATCCTTCTTTGACAAGGTTATATACACCCTAAGTACTTATGTGGGTGGGAGGCTTTCCCACTGCCAAAGCTGCCTTCACACAGCAGAGATTTCCAGGATTGCAGCTTTTGTGAGTTGCTACCCACAGTAGGATAGTACTTTGGTCACTCAGATGGTTTGGAGTTGTCCATGTTCACATAAATAACACCAATAAATTCACTGATTCACCAATTTGGACTGCAGTGTAATCTTCCTTGATCTGTTACTGGTGCCAAATTTGGGGTGATCAGAAAGTTGTTCAGAGACCTCCTCGGGTAAAGTCACACACCATCTCATGATTTAGTCATTTGATAAATGATAAAGTGGTTTCTACAGAAAATATACTTTTGGTAGCGTAAATATTAGAAATAAAAATGCTTTAGACTCGAAGACTTAGAAGACAAAAGAAAGTACTATTGGGTAACTGAGGTAGAAGTCTCAATGTGTCTTTGAATTATTCTGTAAACTTCTTTGGATTTTCTCACTAGAGTACAAGGGCTTCTGAATTATGCTTCCTTCTGTTCTCTGAAAATAAAGAATGGCTAGTGGACTTGTAGAATAATGATAGTGTTGCATCAAAGCTTCTTCATGAATATTTTTCACATGTGTTTTAAATCATTACTTCATTTAATCCTATATAGTGGTAGATATGCTACTAATATCATTTTATAGATTATAAACAAGGAGACTAAGTGGCTAAGTTACTAGCAGGCTTGTTGATGGTACCACTTTCAAAGTTCTCTGCAGCTACTTTTCTTCCATGGTAGGTCTCACCTGAATTAGCTAGTCAAGATAATCCTCCACAGGGATGCCTGAGGGCAAACCTTACCTAGATGATCCCTTTCAGGGGTGTCTGGGGGTTAACCTGACATAGATGATCACTCACAGGGGTGTCCAACAGTCAGCCTAACCTAGATGAACTCTCACAAGGGTGTTCAAGGGTTAACCCACCTTAAATGATCGTTCATGGGGATACCAAAGGCATGACTGGAGATTTGTCTCCTCAGTGATTCTAGATCTTGTCAAGTTGACAATTAGCATTAACCACCACAAGGAACATTTCAGGGGTGCTGATGTTATCGCCACATACTGGTCTCTTAAGACCTAACTGGCCTTTGCTAGTCATGGCCTGAATGTTTTACAAATTAGATAGGATCTAATCCTATCTCACCTTTTTAAAATAGGAAATCTTTTTCCCATTACCTAATTACTTTAAGGTACAGCCCACACAGAAAAGGCCAAGTAATGGACTATTACTTTTGACTTTTATTAGCCTTTTTTTGAAATCACTCATTTACTCTTATGAGTCTCCCAAATTTCACAATCACAATGCCTCTTAGATTTTACCATCATAATGAAGTGGATTGTGTGTGTGTGTGTGTGTGTGTGTGTGTGTGTATTTTAATTTAGTGTGTGCTATTTTTCTTAGTAACCTTGTAGCCAGTTCCATCTGTGGCAGGTGGAAATGAGCCTCATGTTGGCTCCTGTGAACAAAACCCCAGTGTTCTTTAACTTTTTTTTTCCCTTCTGAAATGACAAGATGTTCCTATACTCCCCAGTACCGAATCAGCTAGTACTACACATGGTGGGAGGGCCATACAGTATAGCAAGACTAAGGGTGACCAAATATGTGTGCTCTGTGGAGACACATACATTGAAAATGAGTAGGGAGAGATATAGTGATGAAACCTACGTATCAAAACAGATTCAAGAGACTAAAGACAACAAATCAATAACAAAACTGTGAAATAAGAAAGTGTCTAGGGAAAACGTGAAGACACCTTGTTCAGCTATTGCTATGCCATGTTAGTAAGTTGTATTACTGTCCTACTTAACACGGAGACCTTTTTCTGTACAGATATACTGACATGACATTCAGATTTTGAATAAAACAGTCCCAGGACAGGAGAAGACGTGGGGGTAAGGTGAAGGAACCTTAGCCTTCTACTCACTGTGGTGCTCTCTCTTCTTGTATATTTCAACAATTCCTAAAATCAGCAGCATGAAAGTGTTTTCTGACATAATCGGTTACACATAACATTGTTAAATGAGGCTGCCTCATTTTCTTTGGTTTATGTATTAATTTGGGCTTGGAAGATATGAGATATGTTTGATTAATCAGAGCTTTGAGAAGCACTGATTACTGATTAGGAAGAAAGCCTACCTTATCAGGAACATTCCAAAATTATTTTAATGAAAGCT